>SKCR01052747.1:0-106390 GCA_019454045.1 Zanthoxylum bungeanum
GTATTTTTCACGTGGTGAAAAATGGAGAGAAGATAAAAACGTGTGAAACACGTTTGATGGGGTAAGCAGTGAGGACCACGCGCTTAGACAGTTTAGACCTTGGAGTGCTACCCACTTGCAGAGGAGAATGGGATCCAGCACGAGGCGGGACCCACATGTACAATTCAGCCAAAACCCCCCGAAATCACCACATCAAGTTGCGAGCCTAATGATAGTGGCTAGCCCACGCCGGACCGCCAGCCGCCACAAACAGTGACTCAGGGGCCATCATCACTGATTTTCAGGCGTGGGACCCGAATTCCACCACCTTTACCAGCTCGCCTCAGCCGGCTGAGAGAGCTGAATAAGCCGGCTCATTCCAATACTTTTAGGCCTGTCCATTTCTTCATAATCTCAAGTTGGTTGGTGGGGCTCACTTGGACAGGAGCCCACTAGCGACATCTTAGGAAGAAGCTGAACAGATGCTATCAACGTGTTCGAATAGTTTTTAAATAATTATTATTTGAATTTAAATTTTAGAGAAATAAAAAATAAAATTTCAAATTTCAAATTTATTCACTCGTTATCTTTTATAAAGTAAAAAAACGAAGGAGCTGAACAGTTCATAGACCAACCAAACGGTGGCACGTTTGTGGCTGTGGACATTATTTCGTTGTAAAAATTTCCGAAATGTGTCCATAAAAACCGGGACGGAACGGAGTTAATCTGTGAGCTGTTGGGACGGGGCTTGAGCTATTAAAAAAAAAATGGTGTCATTAATAATGGGTGTTGTTAGTGGAGTTGAAGCAAAACCGAGAAGTTGTATAATATCCATATCATAGGCTATTAGTATTACAGTTTCATGAATATAATGAGGGGTAATTGTGGAAGAAAATTAACGTGGTCGTTAATAGAGGATGTTAGTATCGAAGCCGTCAAGGGGCTTGAGTTGGTGGTGTATGACTTAAGATTTCACATTGAGGTCTTCGATTCGAATTTATAGAGTGTGTTTCTTGTAAGAGCCAGGGACAGCCAATGATTTTACTTGCTCCGCTTAAATCTGGAAATGATGGTTTGACGGTGAGATTTCCAATAATTTCAAAAAAATAATGCTAGATTTAGCTTCACAGGCAGTCTTAAAAAGGTAATTAATGTTACAAAAATACCAAGGTTTCGATCATGATTTTCACACATATTTTGTTGCAAATTATGTTACTGTGTGAAGTATGTATTGAGACAATGCATATGAGCTCCATATCAAGGGAATAGTTAATAATAGGTGAGTATGGCAATCACCTGGAAATTTATTAAAATATATCTTTTAAATTAATAAGACAAAAATGTAAATCTGACCCTCTAATTTTCATGTTTTGTCAATTCAGTCCTCTAACTTTCAGTTTTGTCAATTCAGTCCACTAACTTTTAATTTTTATCAATTTAAGGCTCCGTTACAAATTTACCGTTATTACTACAAAAACACCGTTTTCATTTATTTTTTTTATTTTTTTTCGGAATTAAAAAAAAAGAATCTAAAATAAAAAAAAAAGAAAAAAAAAGGGGAACTCGATCCCCTTCTTTGAGAAGGGGATCGATTTCCCCTTCTACGATCTTCTTTCATTTTCTTTTTTTAGATTTTTTTTAGATTTTTTTTTTAATTCTGAAAAAATAAAATAAATGAAAACGGTGTTTTTGGCAGTAATAACAGTAAATTTGTAACGGAGTATTGAATTGACAAAAATTGAAAGTTAGATGACTGAATTGACAAAACTGAAAGTTAAAGGACTGAATTGACAAAACATGAAAATTGGTCAGTTTTACATTTTTACCAATTAATAAAAAAAACCCATTTTATTAATGAGATCATTTTAATTTATCTCTATTAAAATCAATAGTATTTATAACTTTTGTGAAAATTAAATTTTATAATAAATTATTGTTTTGGATTACGCAACTCTTAGAAACCTCAAATTAGAAAAAAAAATTGAAAATATGCAAGATCTTATACCACATATAAGACAAAGACATGGATTAATTATGAGATTGTTGAATTTGATGCAAGTAACAACTTTCTCAAATCTAGAGAAATGACATTTAAACTAAGGGAAATGCTAACGAGTGCCCTTAGGGCATTCGTTAAGGATCCATTTTAGGAAAGTTTTTTATGGAAAAACGGAAAAAATAATTAATGATTTGACAACTTTTTACATTTCCCATAAAAAATGATGTGAAAAATTTCCAAAAATGGATCTTTAACGAATGCCCTTTGGGCACTCGTTAAGAGGACCCTTAAACTAAAGGTAATAAGATATGGCCACACCAAACATCCTCACTCCAACATCATCATATATATTGATTTTATTTCAGCAGTTAAAAAGACTTCCAAAGAAAATGGTAGGGACTAGAAATGGATTTTGGGCTTTTAGGGGCCACCACCTCCCACTTTCAGTGATAGAGAAACAAGATTCAGTGTCAAAAGTGCGGTCCTCTGTTATCATAAATTTTAGAAATTTGACTTGAGTATTTAAAATAAAACCTCTATTAAATTAAAAAAATATAAAATATATATTATATATTTAAAAATTAATTTGAAGACCCAACCAATCATATGTGTGCGTTGTAAACTTTTAATAACATTTTGGCTAGCCGGTGGCTGTTCCGTTACGTCACCAACAATATCACCCATTTTTTCATTAACCCTTTTTGGGTTCCTTGGAGACCTTCCTCTGGCTGACTTCACCGTTTGTTTTTTCCCCCTCATTCATAACAAACACAAACATAAACTCTTGTGTTGTGTCTCTTTCAGTTGCTGGTAGAGTTGGCAGTAAGAAGAAGCTTTAAGCTTATAACCTTGCCGCCCTATTTTGCGCCACCTTTTTTCCCGCCCAAAGCTCATGCACCAATTTAGCACTAAAATGACAGTGAGAGAGAGAGAGAGAGACAATGAGAGCTTATGATATTGATAGAAATGTTAAGCAACTAATAAGTCATTGATACCCTGATAATAATTATTTCATATCATTAGGGTTTCTCTCTCTCTCTCTCTCTCTCCCCTCCTTCCTATTTAACCCTATCTACTCTCACATTCTCCTCCCTCGGGATCTGTTCAATCCGACAAGCACTCCACAATAGTTGTCGTGTTGTGATTTCAATTCCCAAGAATACATTTTTTTTTTTTAATTCCTTATTGTAATAGATTCTTGCCCTCATCAAGATCTAGTGAAGTGGGTATCTCAAATTTGGAAACTAGAAGATTATTTTGATACTTGGAGAAGAAGATTCAATCAGCCCAGATCTGTGGTGTTACAAGGGCTAGCTAGAGATCTTGGCTGCTTGGTTGATGAGCTCTCTCTTCTTGATCTTCTTCTTCTTTATTTATTTATATTTTTTATGTTAATGATGCTGTTGTTTATTATGTTTTTTATTATGTCGGATCTTTGTGTTTGAAACTTGCTATAATTTTTATATTGCAATCTAGATAAATTTATTGTATAGTTAACCAACAATTATTTTGAGGACGAATTTAATTCTTATTAATAAAATTCATAATCAAAATATAAGGTATACAATTAATTTTCTCCCATAAATGATCTTTTGTAATGTAACAGAAACTTAATTATTAAAAGAGCTATCTTTTTTTTGTTTCCCCTTTAATTAAAATGAAATATTCATCTAGTTGAATCATTCATGTTATTATTTTCCCCAATTTCATTATCACGTTCACAATTGATATCTTCATCTTCCACTTTTAGGTCCTTAAGAGAACCTAAGGGACAAATAAATATCATGTGCTCAAATGATATATTCTTTTTTCTTTTCTTAAAATCTTAGTCTTAATTCTAGAAACATAAATTTTCATATATACATAAATAACGTTGGTCATCTAGCTGCTGTGTTCTGCATATATGCTCTTCAAACTTCTAAAATATTGTGCAACTATATAACAAATCAATATGTAAACCACTTCATGATATGTGTTCTGGTTCAGCTTCATTTAATCTTCTTGAATTTTGGTGCTATTCTTTGTTATAGTAAGGCAGCATATTTAATGCAATGAATGCAGTGTATAAACTATTTAGAGTCTTTACATATTAAATTCTGCAATTACTTGGGTATTTATGTATTTAAATTATCTTTTGGGTATTTATGTATTTAATGCAATGAATGCAGTGACTAATCAAAGAAAAATGATTTTATTTAGAACTTCTACTATTATGTATTTAATTAAAATCATTATAGTTTGATTATTCATTAATTGCAGGACTCAAGAAGTGATCAAGAGGAGAAAATGAATGCATTTTCACATGTTCCCCCTGGCTTTCGGTTCCATCCGACTGATGAAGAACTTGTTGATTATTACCTTAGAAAAAAAGTCACTTCAAGAATGATTGACCTCGATGTCATTAAAGATGTAGACCTTTACAAAATTGAGCCTTGGGATCTTCAAGGTATAATGCAATTGAAAATTCTTACATTAATCAATTTTATTGAATTCAAGACACTCATACTTCATATAATAGACTTTGAGTTCGATTCATAATAGTGATGTAAGTAAATAAAGAATTCATGTAATTATTAGTATTCAGGCCTGATTCTATTAGCATACGAGCCTTGTTCTCACCATCTTCTTGTCCCGTTCTCGCAGCCTTCAAATATAGTTCTATCAGCCTACGAGTTTTATTAGAACCTAATAAATTGTGTGTTCCAAGCTGAAAACTAATTTTTATAAAAGCGATAGATTCTTTCAAATTCTCTTCCTCTTAATTTGTAATGCGAAATAATATAATGTATGATATATATATATATATATAAGGAATAGATATAGATCTTCCTTAAACTTATAAAAAAAAAAATTGATGGAATCATATCATATATTACTTACAATTTCTTCATGTGTGAAATTTTATGAATAGAGCTATGCAGTTTAGGAATTGAAGAGCAAAGTGAATGGTACTTCTTTAGCCATAAAGATAAGAAGTATCCAACTGGGACTCGCACAAATAGAGCCACAGCTGCAGGATTTTGGAAAGCAACTGGTAGAGACAAGGCTATTTATTCTAAGCATGACTTGATCGGAATGAGGAAGACTTTAGTATTTTACAAAGGCCGTGCTCCCAATGGACTAAAATCAGACTGGATTATGCATGAGTACCGCCTTGAAACTGATGAAAATGGAACTCCCCAAGTAAGTATTTATAGTCTTCTTATTTATTTATTAGAAGAATGACACTTAATTTGGTTCCTAAAAAATTTAATACATCAATTCATCTTTGGTGATAATATAGAAACATATGTTGAAGGGTAAATTAACAAATAAATTAACTAGTTTTATCCTACAAGTTTTTCAGGTTATTCAGCACTTAACTGCAAATCTCTATTTGAGCGATTTGATTTAACCGATTTTGACTTAGTAGGCTGATTTTCAATTTTTGATTCCCAAAAATCACCCGATTTTAATTTTTTAGTCTATTTTAATTTTTCAATATTTTTTGGGAGTTGATTGATGTCTTGTGTATGAAAAAGAGAATGACTTTGTTAGAAATGATGAAAAATAGTGAGAATACGCTTCGATTTAAAAGAATTATTACCGAAATAATAATGTTAATATTCTTCATTTATTATATTTTCTTAAATAATGATAAATTTTTCTATTTATATCAAAATGATCCATATTCATATTGATTTAACTAAAGATTATTCAATTTTTTAATTTTTTTTTAATTATAAATAAATGATTTTTAATGAATTTGAAGGATCATGAGAATGAGAATGAGTTTTGATTTTTTTTTTTTTTTTTATTCTCAAACATGTAAACTATCACCTTTACCCTTCTCGATTAATCCTACTTTATTTATAATTAATCGGAAATCGCTCATTTATTGACTTCCGATTATTGTCATATTTCATGTATTCAATTTTGTATGCAAAAATGTCACATTTACCTTTTAGTAATGTGTTTTTTGTTACCATTTATCGCAATCCAAATAAGTGATAAAAAAAATAAATTCGAAGGACAGAAAGGAAAACAATTGCTGATTAATAAAATATATGTGTGAATTGAAACAGGAAGAAGGTTGGGTTGTGTGTAGAGTGTTCAAGAAGAGAATAACTACAATGATGAAAGCGAGTGAGCATGAATCTCCCTGCTGGTATGATGATCATCAACTCTCATTCATGCAAGACTTTGAATATTATTCACCAAACCCAAATTCCCAACATACAAAAAATTTATCAAATGACCTTCTCCCTTATGGCTGCAAGAAAGAACTAGATCATCATCATTTGCAGAATTACCAAGTTCCCCATGAAGTACACTTCCTCCAGCAGCTCCCACTTCTAGATCAGAGCCCAAAGCTTATTATTCAAACAGTTGAAAATGTAAACTGCAATCCTATGGCTGCTGCTTCATCTCTTACACGAGAACAACATTTGCAACAAAACTTTCAATTTCTCGGCAGAGATCATACCAACAATGAGCAGATCACAACAGATTGGCGAGTTCTCGACAAGTTTGTTGCTTCTCAGCTCAGCCAAGAGGATTCAAATGCTGCTAATAACAACATCTTAAGGGCAAATGATCACACAAATGTACTTGTGAGACAACTGAACAAGCAAGAAATGATGCCGGAAAATGCCTCAACCTCAACATCATAGTAAATTTCAGAGAATGTATACTGGTTATAGGGCATTCAGTTTCAGAGGTAAGAAATTGAAGTACTCATGATATAAATTGGTGTACATAATAAAACTAAACAATATTATAACTTGTCCTAGTAGTAAGTTAATATTTATAATTAAGCTAGTGTTAACTTTAAATAATGTTGGTGGTTGAATGTGGAGCCGAGTGTTAAGTTGTTGTAAGATATGAAGTTGCAGCATTTTTTTTGAATTGAAGTAAAAAACATCAAAAGGAAAATTAATGAAATCAAATTTGAAATGATATGTGTGGAAGGATTTTATTCATTTTAGGTATCTTCCACATAAGTATCTGCTATGTGGCCGTTCAGCTCGACCCATTTGATGGTACCTCGAATGCAATCCAAACATCTACATGGCTGCCACCGCCAAAGTTCGAGTCGCAATTAATGTTTCAAGTGTATTATTGGAGATACCATCAAGCTATGTAATCCAAATTTCAGTTAGATTTTTTCTTTTATGTATGATATTATGTCATTGACCACGTATGACGGTAACATGATATAAACTTTTACAAAATGTGCAGTAGATAGATCATTAATGGTAATGTAGTAAATGCTTGCTGTGAAGTATGTGGCTAAGATACATGCACTTCATATTTTCTTTTTAAAGCGTAGGACAAACAAATATTTGATTCAATAAGCCAGATCAGGATTGGAATTGCCACCAAAAGAAGTAAGAAATTAATTCTTCGGACTGTTAGTTTGTAAATCATTAAGTTTTTGATTTTATTTGAAAGCTACAACAAGTTTCCCCTTTTACACATATCCATTAAGTAAATACACGCATGGCGTGAATTCAATAGAAGGATGTACGTAGCACCCAAGATTTTTCAAGCAAAAGTAGAAAAAGTGTATGGCTACACAAAATCAATACCCATATTATTCATCGAGCATTAAACATGACTTAAAGAACAACAAAGTGTTAATACTTCATACAAAAGTAAACAAGAAAATGGTCGTCAAAAGGAAGAAAACCTAATTCCTTACTCTAATCAGCTGGAAGAATATGAAATAAAGTAGCTATACAGAAGAAAATGGCAATTCTTAACTTCTTATAATTCCATAAAATTAATTAAGCTTTAAACATCTTTAAAGAGTGAGATAAGTGAGCTATCAAGAACTTGATAACCTAATTAAGATGACCTCTCAAATATGGATTGATAAAAAACACAAGTAAATGCATATTATACCTGCTAGAAAAATGAGAGAGTGCAGGCAACGCATGGCCAAAGAAAAAAAATGAGAAGCAAGCCAGACTTTAGAAACTCTCTCTAGTTTTCAGATACATTCACTGCATGTTATTCATATGAGCAGATTGTTTATAACTTATTCAAACAAATGGGATTTTTTCCAACAACATACTCATTGTGCTTTTTAGCTTTCACTTGACGAGTTACCATTGACTAGGCCCTAAAAATGATAAGAACAAGGCTTGTCTTTCGATAGAACCATAGATGCTATGAGAACAAGACCTAAGGCGGTGAGAATAATTATACATGAATTTTTTATTCACTCACACCACTACAAAGAATTGAATCCAAAACCTACTATATATAGTATGAGTATCTTGGTCAAATGACATGGACTTACATCTCACACATTGAAGGTACAGATAATTAACTAAAGGAATCCTAGGAGGAACTGAAAAGCATGTATTGGAGTTTGTCATTATCTCTCGGAGTCAATTTTGACGTAGGCGCCTTCACTTTTGTCTCCTGATGATCAGGAGTTTAAAGAGTGCATGGGTGGTGAAGTCAAAGGTAGCATTGCGCATGAAATTTTGAAGGCAGTGATTGTGGGTGACTGAATAATTAGGGTTTTATTAAAAAGTTGTTTGTATGACAAGACAAGATAACATCATATTTTCACATTCTGGTCCATGTCCATGTGACTTCTATTATGTCACCCACTATTAAAGGTGAAGGTGGGCAAAATACCCATACTGATGAAATACAAACCATATATTATCTCGTATATCTAATTATTATTATATCAAGACGATTTATATTTGATCAACTCTCTTTATATATAAATATAATACAGCATTCCTAATTTTCATTACACCCTTAATTTCCATTACTGACATCAGTGTTAGAGTACTTGAAGGGTCACTAATTAAGACAAAAAATCCAAAACTTAAGATTTTTCAAAGTAGTGTGGTTGTGGACTTTACTAATAATGACGTACGGTAATCATTGTATATGGGGGTATATTTACGATATAACTTTGTTTAGTGCAACGTCCCCATTCTTCATTGAACATGAAAACACAAGTGTTTGGCACCCTAACTATCTGTTTCTTCAGACATTAATATGTAATTATACAAGGGACAATAAGACTTTAGTCTAAGGGTGGCAGAAAAGCCCGAATTCAGCTTGATCCGAAGGTAATTTTTTAAGGATCGGAATTGGGTCAGGTTTAGACAAAAAAATCTGAGCCTGGTCCGTGTTCGATTTTTATTAATAACAAATATTTTTTTAATTATATAAATTATTTTAATTATAAATACATATGTTTGTAATTAAATTTTTAAGGTCCAATATAAAAAGACACTAAAACATTGAATTTCTTAATTTTTGTTCAATTTCAAATATTAAAAAATTCAAAAAATTAGTTGTTTTTTAAAAAAAAAATCATTTTTTAAAAAGACCGGCCATACCCGAGCCCGGCCCAACAACATTAAGGCCCGGGCTTTTGCCACTCCTACTTTGGTCCATATTCAAATTCTTATTTACAATTTATGTATTTGATAAATTTATAATATCTTAATTTCATTATTGGTGTTAAACCCGTAACCAAAAAACTTATATGTCCAGCTACATCATCATGCACCATTGTCAAAGTTAGATCACACTTTTGACAATGGTGCACCACCTTTGTTGAAAATTATGAAAAACACCAAAATAGCTTTAGGTGCATTAGTTGAGTTTGTTGGAATAGTGAGCTTAAGTTTCACTATAAATTGAGAACTCATTTGAGAGCTCAATCTGTTGGGTTTCTACCGTCTAACCGGGATTAATTTAAGCAAGAAACAATATGTGAATACAACAAAAAAGTTGCAGAATACTTACATTGAGCGGTTGAGGCGATGCGATGAAGAACAAAAACTTTTTAAGCCCTTTGAGACTCCTCCAAGGCTCTCGGAACTCACTGGTTTTGCTCCTCCATTTTCGGTCCAAGCTCCAAGCTTTTGGGTGGTTATTCCAAGCTCACAAGTGCGGTTCCCTATCACATTCGCAAGACTCTAAAGCGTGCTAGCACTCGGTAATTTTTGCAGCAAAAATCACCTAGCTTCTCCTTCAATCTCACGGTGAAACCAGAAAAAGAAGGAAGAAAAAACTGCCCCTTGGGCGTGAGATAGAAGGAAGAGGAAAGAAGAGAGAATGTGTTGGTGGTTGGATGATTTGTGTATCTAATACACATAATGAATTTCAAAATTCATTTTCCAATTTTTTTTTTGCTTTCCAAAAGTCAAGCCATTTAAACCAACCACTTCCATCAATCAATCAAGTGACAAATTGTCACATCACTCAAAGTAACATGTGATTTGACGTGATGTGACTAATAATTTGACGCTTGATGTGACTTGTGGGCCGTATTTAAATTCGCAATGCGAGTGCGCCCACAAACACTCTCGGGCTCGGGTTCGCTAATTCCAAATTAATGAATTTTCCGTTGCGTCGTAATTAAATAATTATGCCTAGCAAAATCACTATTCACGTCGCTAACGAATTAATTCTAAATTAACTCGTTCGCCCGAATTAAATTCTAATTTAATTCCGCGTCGAAATCCAATTTCGTTTAATATATCGAATATATTAATTTTATCGATTAATTCCAAATTAATCGTTCTCTCTCTTTAAATAATATTTTATCCCAGATAAAATATCTCCGTAATTAATCCCAAATTAATTTTCTCTCTCATCTAATTAATCCCAGATTAATTAAAGTACGAGTTATACGTCATCGGCGAATCTTCGGGAAGCGACCCATGAGATCCCGGGATATGTTGGCAGTAAATTCGGTCGTCGGCCTATCCGAATACGTACGTATCTAGTACTACGTTTTTACCGATTTACAAGACAAGGTTGGCTTCTAGCAAAGCGCCATGCCTACCCAATTCTCCAGAAATATCCTTACAGGAATATGTGATCTATATCAGGCGTAGTATACATAGTATTGCGTATTTCGATCCAGTATCGGATGTCACGTGCAAGACCTGAGGCTGGAAATGTGTCTGCCCCGTACGAAGCACATATCGGATCTCTGGTAACTAGTCTCTATAATCGGATAAACATGACCTAGTCATAATATCCCGATAGCTGCATCATATAAGAGAACCAGTTCCGTATCCTACGTGATCATCATCTCCACTATGACTGGAGTGATACTTCCATCTCGACATCACACCCAATACACTACGATTCTCAATATACCCAGAAGAGGCGTACACAGAACATGTTATAGCCCTGGACGACCTAAACCAAAGTACATTGATTGTCGCAAGTATTAGCGGTGCAAGTCTCAGGTTAAGACCAAATACATCTACCCTGATTCGAACTTCCATAGACACATAGTCATACTACCAATGGAATTCGAGGGGTCTATCCAGAGCGAAGCTGTTTTCCATACCATCGGTAAAACACAACCTCCTACTACACTTGCATGAGTATCCTATACCCAAATATATGAGAACTATGCCGTTATGCCCTCACAACGCGCACAAGTGTAAAACTAGTCTATTTCGCATTATCGATGTCCAATCTTGATAATACTACGACTATGGATATTTAATGATTAAACCTTCGTGGATTGATACTGTCTCATATCATCTCAATCGAGGAACTAATCATAAGGACCTCATTTCATTTATACATCTTGGTAATCTAATTACAAATGATAAGAGAACAATTTCCTTTGTCACATAGTTAATTTGTACAACAACACCATGATCTGTACAAATAGTGACGCTATGGGTCATAACTGTCCAACAATCTCCCACTTGGCCTATAGCCAGTTACTCGAGTGTCCTAGACCCGAACTATGTACGGTTCACTCAAATTACTGAGAAAAGACTTTCGTCAGCGGATTTACATGATTATCATCTAATGTGATTTATACAATCATCGCCACGATGTATGATTCGAACGAATCAGATGAATAGTCGAAGTATATATCTGGATCGTTGATGAGACCATTAATTCTTTAGCCTGTGCTGAAGCCTAGCTCAGCTGCTAACAAAACTATATCTTATCTAATTAGATTATTATCGACCCAAATGGCTTCTATTGCTGCCTCAGCTGCATCAATATTCCACTTTTGTTGTTTATTCGGTAACAGTATACTGCTTGGAAGATTTCCAGCTCACTGTTCCGTTATTCAAACTTTATAGTACCGTTGTTCTGACTTATAGTCGTTATTATCGGTTAGGAAACTTGCAACAATGATCCTAGTCAATTCAAGTTCTCCTTCTCCATAGTATAAGACAGCATCCTTAGTTCCTCTAAGATACTAATGTTGGAGTTTATACGGTCCCGAGGATCGAATAACAAGCATAAACCACATGTGTGTACATACGAGGAAGTTGCGGAATACTTACATCGATCGGTTGAGCGACGCGGTGAAGATAAAAACTGTTTTCTGCCTCCTTGGTGCATTCGGCAGTCCTCCATTTTTGCTCCTCAAGATTCGGCCATGGAAGGGTCCTTGAAGCTCCAAGCTTTGTTAAATGATCTCAAGCTCACGGGTGGGTTTCCCTATCACATTCGTATGTCTCCGGAAGTGTGCTAGCACATTTGATTTTGCCACAAAATCACTTTTTTCCTCATTGTGTTTCACGGTGATGAACCAGAAACAGAAGAACAAGAATCGGTCCAAGACCGAGAGAGAAAGAGGGGGGAAAAATAGAGAGAGTTGGAAATGTGTATTAGTTAATTGATTTCTAAAATCAATTCAACATATACCAAATAATAAAATAACAATATATGTCATTCAAGCTTTCAAAAGCTTTCCAACCACTTCCATCAAGTCACATCACTCAATCAATCAAGTGACAAGTTGTCACATCACTCAAAGTGACTAATGATTTGACGCTTGATGCGACTAGTGATTTGACGCTTGATTTGACTTGTGTGCCGCAATCGAATTCGAAATGCGAATGCGCTCGCAAACAATCCCAGGCTTGGGTTCGCTAATTCCAAATTAACGAATTTTCCGTTGCGACGTAATTAAATGATTTTGCTTAGCAAAATCACTATTCACGTCGCTAACGAATTAATTATTAAGATCTAATTTTAATTCTGCGTCGAAATCCAATTTCGTTTTAATAACGAATATATTAATTTATCGATTAATTCCAAATTAATCGTTATCTCTCTTTAAATAATATTTTATCCCAGATAAAATATCTCCGTAATTAATCACAGATTAATTTTCTCTCTCATCTATTAATCCCAGATTAATAAAGTGCGAGTCATACGTCATCGGTGAATCTTCGGGAAGCGACCCATGAGATCCCTGGATATGTTGGCAGTAAATTCGGTCGTCGGACTATCCGAACACGTAAGTACCTAGTATTACGTTTATACCGATTTACAAGACAAGGTTGGCTTCTAGCAAAGCGCCATGCCTACCCAATTCTTCAGAAATATCCTTACAGGAATATAAGATCTGTATCAGGCGTAGTATACGTAGTATTGCGTATTTCGATCCAGTATCGGATGATCACATGCAAGGCCTGAGGCTGGTACAGTGTCTGCCCCGTACGAAGCATATATCGGATTACGAGCAACTAGTCTCTTTATTATCGGATAATCATTACCAAGTCATATTATCCCGATGGTTGCAACCCTTTAGAGATCCAGTTCTGTATCCCTATGCGATCATCATCTCCATAAGACTAGAGTGATACTTCCGTCTTGACATCACACCCAACACACTACGATTCTCAATATACCCAGCAGAGGCGTACAAAACTTGTTACAGCCCTGGATGACCAAAACCAAAGTATATTGATTGTCGCAAGTATTAGCGGTTCAAGTCTCAAGTTAAAACCAAATACTCCTACCTTGATTTCGGACTTCCACAGACACATAGTCATACTACCAATGGATTCCGAGGGGGTCTATCCAGAGCGAAGCTGTTTCCCGTACCATTGGTAAAACACAACCTCCTATTACACTTGCATGAGTATCCTATACCCAAACATATGAGAACTATGCCGTTTGTGCCCTCACAGCGCGCACAAGTGTAATACTAGTCTTTTACGCATTATCGATGTCCAATCTCGATAATACCCTGACTAGGGATACTTAATGATTTATCCTTCGTGGAATGATACTGTCTAATATCATTCTCAATCCAGGAACAATTCATAAGGACCTCCTATCATTTATATATCTTGGTGATCTAATCACAAATGATAAGAGTGCAATCTCCTTTGTCACATAGTTAATTTGTACAACAACACCAAGATCTATACAAATAGTGACGCTATGGGTCATAATTGTCCAAAAATCTCCCACTTGGCCTATAGCCAGTCACTCGAGTGTCTAACACCCGAACTATGTACGGTTGGCTCAAACTGCTGAGAAATGCTTTTGTCAGCGGATTTGCATGATTATCATCTGATGCGGTTTATTCGATCATCACATCGCCACGATGTATGATCCGAACGAATCAGATGAATATCGAAGTATATATTTGGATCGTCGATGAGACCATTAATTCTTTAGCCTGTGCTGAAACCTAGCTCAGCTGCTAACAGAACTATATCTAATCTAATTATATTTATTTATCGACCCAAATGGCTCCTATTGCTGCCTCAGCTGCAGCAATAACCCGTATTTGTTGTTTATTCGGTAACAATATCTTGCTTGGAAGATTTCCAGCTCACTGTACTGTTATTCAAACTGTATAGTACCGTTTGCGACTTATAGTCGTTTTATCTGTTAGGAAACTTGCAGTAGTGATCCCAGTCACTTCAAGTTCTCCATCTCCATAGTATAAGACAACATCATTAGTTCTCTAAGATACTAAAAGATGTTCTCAATTTCAATCCAGTGACTATCACTAGGATTGGACTGATTGTGTTTCCATATGCTCAAAGCTTATGAGACACCAGGTCGCGTACATTTTTCAATGTACGAGTTCTCGGAGATTTTAACAACTTAATCTATCCCAGTAGATCTTTATTCCTAGAATAGAGGTTGTTTCTCCCAAGAATTCTACGGAGAATTATCTCGAAAGCCAAGCTTTCGCCGATTGTTATTATGGGAATATCATTTCCAAGAAATGACATATCATCATTACTTATAGGACAGCCACTGTCAGTACGCTCCCACTAACCTCCTTATATACACAAGAATCATTTCATTTTGAATTAAATCATAAACTATTATGATTATATCAAAACGAAAATTCCAAGAACCTATGCTTGCTTCAATCCAAACATGGATCGAATAACCTGCAAACCTTGTTTGCTTGTTTTTGGTACGACAAAACCGACAGGATGTTGTAAACATCATCCGAAAGGTTCCTTTTCAGGAAAGCGATTTTCCCGTTAAGCTGACATATTTCATACATGAAACATGCAGCTTTAACAAGCATTATCCAATGGATTTACCGTGGCAACAAGTAAAAGGTTGAATCGTAATCAACACAATGTTGATAACGATACCTTTCCGTTATAAGCCTAGCTTAGTATGTGGGTATGTTGCCTTCCATGTATGTCTTCCTTGAAGACTTATATAGTACCAATAGGCATAATGCCTTGCGGTACATCAACTAGTATCCAAACATAGTTGATATACATGGAATTCATTTCGGATTCATGACACTTTGCCATAATAGGGAGTCAATACTTTGTATCACTTCCTCATACGTAGTCAGTTGGTATACCTCAATAAGATTGACATCTTTATGAGGTGAGATCAGAAACCCATACCCTAGGTTGTTTTCTGACTCTCTCCGACTTACGCGGTTCTTGTGTATTCGAAGATTAATGGAATAGTTATATCTTTGATGAACTATTTGTGTTCCATTAAGGATTTGTGCCTGGAATAATATTACTCCAATTTTCATCGAGTTTTACTATCCTCCCACTTTCCACTGCATATCGGTATTCCTCTTAGGAAAACAGCATGGCGAGCAACAATTACATTGTTCTCTGGTGAGATGTATAAGTACTATACTTTGGTATCCCTAGGATAACCTACAATTAGAACTATCCAATTTGGGTTTTATTTTGGTATCATCCAAACATATGCCTAGCATTCCCAAATCATTAGGAATGAGAAACCCAGTTTCTATCCTATTCATATCTAATATGAAATCTGTCAAACAGACTTTTATGGAACCTTATTCTAAATAAGTTCTGCACTTTTTAAAGCTTATCCGTTGAAGGAAATGGTAGCTCAGAGCGACTCATGATTAACCTTATCATGTCCAACAAAATTTGGTTTATCCTGTTCGGACACACCGTCTAATTGATGTGTTCCGGGAGGAGTCTTCATTGAAAGAATACTATACTCTTTCAAGTATATTAGAAACTTATTGCTTAAGTATTTTCATCATGGTCTAACCGTGACGATTTAATACTTTAGCCGATCTGTTTGTCTATTTCGTGTCGAAACTTTAAAAGTTTCCGATTTATGTTTCAAAAGAAACACATAACCATAACGAGATGCCACATCCGTAAAGGTCACGAAATATTCATATCCACCTCTAGCCTAGCTAGACATGGGCCCACTTGCTTCACTATGAACTAGGGCTAACAGATCGATGGCATTTACACTTTTACGAAGTAAATAGTGTTTTAGGCATTTTGCCCAATAAACTAGATTCGTAGACTTTATTAGAATGGAATCAAATCAGTCCGAGTACCCACTCTTCAAAAGTGTGGATATACGAGTCTTGTTTGATTGTGTCCCAGACACAATCAAACAAGACAAGTTTGGCTTCTAGCAAAGCGCCATGACACCAGGTCGCGTACATTTTTCAATGTACGAGTTCTCGGAGCGTTTTAACAACTTAATCTATCCCAGTAGATCTTTATTCCTAGAATAAAGGTTGTTTCTTCTAAGAATTCTACGGAGAATTATCTCGAAAGCCAAGCTTTCGCCGATTGTTATTATGGAATATCATTTCCAAGAAATGACATATCATCATTACTTATAGGACAGCCACTGTCAGTGCGCTCCCACTAACCTCCTTATATACACAAGAATCATTTCGTTTTGAATTAAATCATAAACTATTATGATTACATCAAAACGAAAATTCCAAGAACCTTATGCTTGCTTCAATCCAAACATGGATCGAATAACCTGCAAACCTTGTTTACTTGTTTTTGGTACGACAAAACCGACAGGATGTTGTAAACATCCTCCGAAAGGTTTCCTTTTCAGGAAAGCGATTTTCCCGTTAAGCTGACATATTTCATATATGAAACATGCAGCTTTAGCAAGCATTATCCAAATAGATTTACCGTGGCAACAGGTAAAAGGTTGAATCGTAATCAACACAATGTTGATAACGATACCTTTCTGCTACAAGCCTAGCTTAGTACGTTGGTATGTTGTCTTCAATGTATGTCTTCCTTGAAGACTTATATAGTACCAATAGGCATAATGCCTTGCGGTACATCAACTAGTATCCAAATATAGTTGATATACATGGAATCCATTTTGGATTCATTGCACTTTGCCATAATAGGGAGTCGATACTTTGTATCACTTCCTCATACGTAGTCAGTTGGTATACCTCAATAAGATTGACATCTTTATGAGGTGAGATCAGAAACCTATACCCTAGGTTGTTTTCTGACTCTCTCCGACTTACGCGGTTCTTGTGTATTCGAAGATTAATGGAATAGTTATATCATTGATGAACTATTTATGTTCCATTAAGGATCTGTCTTGGAATAGTATTACTTAGATTTTCATCGAGTTTTACTATCCTCCCACTTTCCACTGCATATCAGTATTCCTCTTAGGAAAACCGCATGGCGAGCAACAATTACATTATTCTCTGGTGATATGTATAAGTACTAAACTATGGTATCCCTAGGATAACCTAGAATTGGCACTTATCCAATTTAGGTTTTAGTTTGGTATCATCTAAACATATGCCTAGCATTCCCAAATCATTAGGAATGAGAAACCCAATTTCTATCATATTCATATCTAATATGAAATCTGTCAAACAGACTTTTATGGAACCTTATTCTAAATAAGTTCTGCACTGTTTAAAGCTTATCCGTTGAAGGAAATGGTAGCTCAGAGCGACTCATGATTAACCTTATCATGTCCAACAAAATTCGGTTTATCCTGTTCGGACACACCGTCTAATTGACGTGTTTCGGGAGGAGTCCTCATTGAAAGAATACTATACTCTTTCAAGTATATTAGAAACTTATTGCTTAAGTATTTTCATCATGGTCTAACCGTGACGATTTAATACTTTAGCCGATCTGTTTGTCTATTTCGTGTCGAAACTTTAAAAGTTTCCGATTTGTGTTTCAAAAGAAACACATAACCATAACGAGATGCCACATCCGTAAAGGTCACGAAATATTCATATCCACCTCTAGCCTAGCTAGACATGGGCCCACTTGCTTCACTATGAACTAGGGCTAACAGATCGATGGTATTTACACTTTTACGAAGTAAATAGTGTTTTAGGCACTTTGCCCAATAAACTAGATTCGTAGACTTTATTTGAATGGAATCAAATCAGTCCGAGTACCCACTCTTCAAAAGTGTGGATATACGAGTCTTGTTTGATTGTGTCCCAGACAACATGGCCACAATTAAGTTTCATATGATCAGATCAGTTCGAGCTATTTTTTTGTCATGTTATACGTTTGAGATATATTTATATTCAAAATATAAATTCTGTTATTCACATCTAATGTGTTTATCTCAATATCATCTTTATATAATAAAACACTTGTTTGCTAGTTATGGTATGACAAAACCGTCAGGATGTTGTAAACATCCTTCGAAAGGTTTCCGTTAAGGAAAGCGGTTTTGGCATTTAGCTGCCACATTTCATAAATGAAACATGCAGCATTAGCAAGCATTATCCAAATGGATTTACCGTGGCAACAGGTAAAAGGTTTCGTCGTAATCGACACAATGTTGATAACGATACCTTTTCGCTACAAGCCTAGCTTAGTACGTTTGTTTGTTGCCTTCCATGTATGTATTCCTTGAAGAATTATATAGTACCAGTAGGCACAATGCCTTGCGGTACAACAACTAGTATCCAAACTTGGTTGGTATACATGGAATGCATTTCGGACATCATGGCACTTTGCCATAATAGGGAGTCGATACCTTGTATCACTACCTCATACGTAGTCAGTTCATATTCCTTAATAAGATTAACATCTTTATGAGGTGAGATAAGAAACCCATACCCCAAGTTATTTTCTGACTCTCTCCGACTTACGCGGTTCTTGTGTATTCGAAGATTATTGGTATAGTTTCATCCTTGATGAACTATTTGTGTTCCATTAGGAATCGGTGCCTGGAATAGTATTACTCCGATTTTCATCGAGTTTTACTTTCCTCCCACTTACCACTGCATATAGGTATTCCTCTTAGGAAAACCGCATGGTGAGCAACAATTACATTGTTCTCTAGTGAGTTGTTTAAGTACTATACTTTGGTTTCCCTAGGATAACCCACAACTTAGGCACTTATCCGATTTGGGTTTTAGTTTGGTATCATCCAAACATATGCCTAGCATTCCCAAATCTTCAGGAATGAGAAAACCCGGTTTCTTTCCTGTTCATATCTAATATGAAGTCTGTCAAACATATTTTTATGGAAACTTATTCAAAATAAGTTCTGCACTGTTTATTGTGTATCCGTTGAAGGAAATGGTAGCTCAGAGCGACTCATGATTAACCTTATCATGTCTAACAAAATTTGGTTTCTCCGTTCAGACACACCGTCAAATTGACGTGTTCCGAGAGGAGTCCTATTTGAAAGAATACTATACTATTTCAAGTATATAAGAAACTTATTACTTAAGTATTTTCATTATGGTCCAACCGTGATGGTTTTACACTTTAGCCGATCTGTTTATCTACTTCGTGTCGAAACTCTAAAAGTTTTCGATTCGTGTTTCAAAAGAAACACATAACCATAACGCGATGCCACATCCGTAAAGGTCACAGAATATTCATATCCACATCTAGCCTAGCTAGATATGGGCCCACCTACGTCACTATAAACCAGGGCTAACAGATCGGTGGCACTTACACTTTTACCAAGTAAATAGTGTTTTAGGCATTTTTCCCAATAAACTAGATTCGTAGACATTATTTGAATAAAATCAAATTTGTCCTAGTAACCACTCTTCAAAAGTGTGGATATACGATTCTTTTTTAATTGTGTCCCAGACATCAATGCCACATATAAGTCTCAACTGATTAAATCAGTTTGAGCTATTTGTTTGTCATGTTATATGTTTGAGATTTATTTATATTCAAAATATAAATACTGTTATTCACATCTAATGTGTTTATCTCAATATCATCTTTATTCACATCTTATTAGTTTCCAGGACCATCCTGAAATTTTATCCCCAATTTGAAAATTAAAGTCGTTTAATTACATTTTCACCTAGGATTATGTTTTAAACACTAATCTTTCAATTATCTTGATTCTAATAGTCCAACTATTTAATCAACGATTTAAGGTACTATTTAATATAATGATTACCATAGTCCAACTATATAATCAACTATAATTCAAATATATTTATTACTATAATCCAATTATATAATCAACTATAAATGAAATAATTTGAATACAGTCCAACTAAACGAATATTGCAAATTTAATACTTGCCTCCCACTATTTTTCGGGGAGGCTCTAACCCTATGTCGAGTACTCGGGAAACCTTGTTTCTTAGTGGGCTAGGATCCCGTTAAATAACACACAATCTTGACTTTGGCCAACAAATTGTATGGTAATTAACTAGGTAGATCTCTAAGATCAATTGGATCCCATCCAATTCCTAGATCCAGTAGGTGGACATCCAAGTCCGAAACATATATCTTATATATGCCAATATATCCAATATATTGCCTAACCTTTTTCCTCTGAATCAACTAAGCATTGGCTTTGGCACAACAAACTTAGTGATCCCAGTTAAGCGGAACCCATTAACCTTGGAAAGCTTCGTAATCAATGTCGATGGACAAGAAGTGATCTTGACTTTGGCCAACAAATCACAATTTGGACAAGACACCAATATGGAACAAAGCCTTCGTGATTCAAACTCATCCTCGACGGTCAAAGGTCTTGACTTTGGCCAATAAACCAAT
This sequence comes from Zanthoxylum bungeanum, assembly GCA_019454045.1. NCBI lineage: Eukaryota > Viridiplantae > Streptophyta > Magnoliopsida > Sapindales > Rutaceae > Zanthoxylum > Zanthoxylum bungeanum. Next base: position 21,016 of record SKCR01052747.1, read on the forward strand.
GCCAGTCTTGGATCTTGAGTAAGAATCACTCAATGGAAGGAAAAACGCTTAATATTTTGTGAGGGTTTTTCGCGTGCAAATTGGCAACCAATTTATTATCTTTGTTAAGGTTTCATCATCATACACCCTTAAACATGCATTCTAAACACATAATAAGGCGCGTAAATAAATAAAATAATAATGATATGCGGATGGGTAATTAAACACATTGTTCCTAGAACAAATATCTCCATTTCCTCTCTCCCGCTAGCACATAGTATTACTTCTACCCGTTACATAACACTTCTAAAGAAACCTCATTTACATTGAGGGGAATATGTGAGAAGATAAATACAAAGAGTAAGGAGGTAATAGGCTGGACACGCATGTCTAATTAATAAATTCTAAATTTATTACAACAATTTCAAAAATTGCCCCACCCATCTAATATCCATCCGATATACATTATTCATGCATCGCAACCATGTATTCACACAAGCATGTTATCAATCAATCTAATCCAATTAATTAATCTGATAATTAATGACCATCCAATGTTCAAACAACGATTTGAGTTTGCGGGAGTCAAACTCGTTTTGCGAATAAGTACTCAAAGTACGAATTCTTGAATTAAATTAAACTACAACATTAAATCCAATTTAATTTATATTTAATACTAATTCATTATTTAATTCCAAATTAAATATTACACTTTATTAACGAACCTTTATGACTTAGATTCTAAATCTAACCGTTACGGGTCTCAAAGCCCGATTAACATCCAATGTTAATTTAATTAAAGTCCAATGGGCTTTTAATTAATTTCTTAAGGCATTGACTTTTGGTCAATATGGGTCAAACCCAAATACCAAAGCCCATTTAAGGAATCACCCTTATTTGCCAAGAAACCAATTTAGGCCCAATTAAAGTTAAAGGTCCATTAGTCATAATTGGACTTTATGGAAATGGTTTTGGGCCCAATTGGATCCAACCAATTTTCCTAAACCCATCTTGGTACAACCAAGCCCAATAAGCCCAATTACAACCTTTAAAAGCCCAATTCCAAATTTGGCCCAACATAATTAATTTCCAAAATTCCAATTTCACAATTTAATTTCTCAAAGTGTAATGCCATAATTAATCACCCAAATTAACATTTCTAAAACATCAATTTACACAATTAATTATGCTTATTTACATCAAAACATGTCCAACACATTTTAATCAAAATCAACTCATTTCCCATGCTTTAAAGTCTCGGCAATTTAGGGTTTTTCAAATCGATTCCGAATTCAATCCAATTAAATCCTAAATCAACATTCCCAACAGGGTTAAAAGATGGCTGAATAAAGGGGAGATCCAGCTTAGAGTTGGTAATGGCGAGACATTGGATGTTAAACCCATAGGAACGGTTGTTCTATATCTCCCCAATGGATGTAAATTAAATTTACATGACTGTTATTATGTACCTTCACTTATCAGACAAATAATATCATTGTCAATATTAGATAAAGAGGGATATAAAATAAACTTTAAAGATGAAGCTTTATGTTTATATGATAAATAATAAGAATGTTCTTTATCTAACGGTCACTATATTTTGGAAACATATAGAGATGTCTTTAATTTAGAGGAAAATACAAGTAGGAAATCTGAATAAATCATATTGAATTATGACATATCAGATTGGGCCACATATGTGTTAGACGTCTATCTAAATTGGTAAAAGATGGTTTGATTAAAATTTTTACCTTAGATCCTTATCCGATTTGTGCGTCATGTATCCAAGGAAATATGACAAAGGCTCTATTTTGGACACCATGCTGGAGATTTATTGGAGCTAATACACAGCGATGTGTGTGGTTCATTAAATCATGCAACTCATGATGGTTCAATATACTTCGTGACTTTCACGGATGATAAGTCTAACTATAGATATGTTTATTTGATGAGGTATAAGTCGGAAATATTTGACAAGCTCAAAATAGTCTGAAACGAAGTTGAAAAAAAACCAGTAAATTCATCAAATGCCTTCGATCAGATCAAGACGGTGAATACAAGAGTGATGAATTCAGAAATTATTTAAGGTAGAATGGAATTATTTCCCAATATAGCCCACCAGGAATACCTCAATACAATGGTGTGTCTGAGCGTAGAAATTGTACTTTATTAGATATGGTGCAATCAATGATGAGCTATACAGATCTTTCTTATTACCTTTGGGGTTACTGTAGGCACTGTATTTTTGCATATAAGTCCCAATGATGAGCCTCGTACGGAGGCACTGCCCTTTAAGTTGTGGAAGTCGCGGGAAACAGACGTCGGAAGGGAAAAGTCAGAAATCAATATCTTGTTGGATTAATTTGTTTGCTTAGCTTTGGGTTTGCTCGTTAGACTTCTGTTAAAAACTTATCATTGGCCCAAAACCCCCGCAAGCTACACACCAAAGCCCACCAAAAGGACCAGCCCCACACCCAAAGCCTTCCCATCACATGCCCAAGCCAATTAAAACACATCCAAAATAATAAATCCACACATTAAACACATGTTGAAATCGAAATAAGTCACCTTCCCGAATTAAAAGAATCAAATTAAATCACTTTCCTAATTAAATTAAATCACATTCCTAAACTAATAAAATAAAATCAAATTAAATCAAATCACCTTCCCGAATTAAAAGAATCAAATTAAATCACCTTCCTAATTAAATTAAATCACATTCCTAAACTAAATAAAATCAAATCAAATTAAATCAAATTACCTTCCTAAATTGAAGAGATATTTTCCTTATGATACACAAACTAAATATCCCCCATAATTACACAATATTTTTTCCCTATTCACATAAAGACAACCCCAACCCTTGCCTATAAAAAGAAGCCTAAACCCAACTCTTGGAGACCCTAGCTCATCCACGGCACTCATAGAGAAAAACCCTAAAGCTTCACGCCTCTTTCTCGGAGAACAACCCAAAAAACCCTAACCACCATCTCTTCTCTCCCTTCACGCTCAAACTAACAAAACACCTTCAGTAGCTCGGCACAGTCACGCAGCCCTCTCTTCTCCTCACTCTCCCTCCTTTAACCACTCGACCACCTTCCTCTCAACCAGAACGAAAAACCCTAACAGACGCTGCTCTCTCACATAACCACTCGGTCCTAACCCTAAACGCAGCTCACACACAGCCAAACCAAGAAACAACAAGTGAATAAGCCCCTCACGTCTATTGCATGTCTCTTACGGCCACAAACCCTAACCCTCCTTCAAAAGCTTCACGCAACAACCAGATAATCTACAAAACCTCTCACTCCTCCCGACATCACCCAAACAACACAAAACAATAAGAACACACAATAAACCCTAAATCGTTAGCTGCTACTTTCACAGAACCAAACAGCTAACCACACGTGAAACAAATAGCACACTGACACCGATTCACACTTAGCCACAAAGCCCTCACCGACACAAGAAACTATCCCCCAAAACAGAACAAACACAGCCTCTAAACTGATCCAAAAAGCAGCCCTCACTGACCAAAAAATAGCCCACCAAATAAGCCCTAACTGAGACAGCAACAACAAAACCCTAAGCCAAAAAGAGCCCCTCCAGCGAACCCAATAAACCCTTCAAACACAGCCTCTAAACCAGTCCGCAAAACTGCCTCAAAATAACCTCTGAAACAGTCCCAAAATAGCCAGTGAAAATAGCGGAAGCAGCGAGTAAAAAATAGAGAAAACAACCGCTGAAAAATAGTGAGGAAAGCACAGACAAAATAGTGAAACAGAGAGCGAAACTGTGAACCAGAAAACCAGAAAAATAGTGAAGTGTTAACCCTTTCGGCGACGTCCCAACGCACTCCCGGGAAATGACTTAAAAGGTAAGACCTGAGGGCACCCTTTGTTTATTTTATTTTGTCGTCCCGGACATGGCATGCTTGGTTGGACGTGAGATATGTCCAACTGGGTATGCGAAGTACTATATTGAAAACGGCCAAATACTTTGGTCACATATTTATTATTCCACATTTATTTGATGTTATTAGTCTTTTATTATTTTGCATTTAATTCATGTTTATTGTTGTTTTATTGTTCCGCATTTATTTTGTGTTATTTATCTTTCCTCATTGTTTCGCATGTTTGTCTATTCGGTTATTTATGGTTATATGCATTATCATGTTTCATGTATGTCAATATTGGGTTAGTGATTGAGTGTTGCTTCTCGTGGTATATCGGATGGAAATCCAGATGTAAATTTCATAGCCGAATCCGAATGGACGGTAGTATGGTCTGTACTTGGGATACGACTCCACGTACCACTTGAAGAAATGTTCACGCATATGTTCATGCAATTATGTGTTTACCGTTATGTCGATTTACTTTTATGCATGCAAACTTAGATATAGGTTGTATGCGAACTTAGATATAGGATGTATGCGTACTTAGATATAGGTTGTATGCAAACTTAGAGGTAGGTTATTCTTGCGTATGTATATTGCGTAGACTTGGTTATATTATCGCATAAATCCGTTCATTACAAGTGGCATAAGTAAGTGACTATTCTGAACCCAACGGTTTGAGGTCTTCCCTTGCGAGGGGTGAGTGCGGCCTTAAATCATTTCCCAGTTCACGCTGGGTGGCGACTCCATTTATTTCTCTAGTTTAGTCCCCCGCGGGCTACTCCGTACTAACGACCAGACCGCGAGCCTGAAACAGCATCACCGATTTCTGTGTCCTATAGTCTGGCGACTCCACTGGGATAGAGAATCGGCCCCGAAATAATGTCTTGTAATGTTTGTGATTTGTGCTTTAGTTAATCGTGTCTATCGTGGGTTGAAGTGGTTTAATCAAAGGCATTATTAGAGCTAGGTAATGATTTGGTGTCTTCCTTCATTCACTACCTTTCTATAAGGAAAAGCTGTGAAGGCACCTAGATAATTATTTACTCGAAGCTTACCATGATGGACTAATTTGGAGGACCTATTGTTTACTCTGTCACCAAGGCGATAAGAGCCTAAGAGGCTTGGGTATTTAAGAGAGTCCGCTCCACCCTCCATCTGGGGAATCTTCAATAAGAAATTCATTTGACAGTCAGTCATGTATCATCACTCGTTGGCATGTACCTTAACGTATAAAAAAGGTACGCTCACTCGGTCGCTCGAACCCTTGAGTGGGGAGACCTAGTTGTGGGCAATCCTTCGCCGATGGGAGCCTTTATCTACTCTCCTATAAACCCGCATATGAACCATAGTCATATATCTCATCGAAGTTGCCCTTTTATGCTTTTGATAAACACATGCATATTATATCTCATGCATCGCACGCATTTCATGCATCTCATGCATACACGCATCATGTTAACCCTGTGTCTTAAAAGCCATAATAGATATCGGTTGGGTTAAAGAAAAAAAAAGATTTGTCAAGAAGAGTTTAGCAAACATGGATGTCGGGGAAAAGGAAACCGAGGAACAGAAAAATATACGGCAAGGATAGAAAGACCATTGTGAAAAAAAATAGAAAAAAAAATTAATGAAAAAAAAAGAAAAAAAAAGAGAAAAATTGATTGTTTGTTTTAGTCCTTAATAGTTAGGCATAAGTCTAATGATGAAATCATTTGCTTTAGGGTGAAACCTTAGAAATAATCAGTGCAAGATGTACTCTCATCCGATATTTTGAGTAGTTGATCTTGGCTAGACTCGCGAGCACTTAATTATAGGATCTTAGCAGTGAAAGCCTGAGTAGTCGTCGAGATGACTAGTTATGGAGATGGCGGATCAGTGAATGACCGTTTGCTTAGATGTCCATCCCGGTTTACTTATGTTACGATACGTGATATGGTTGGAAATGAAGAAAAAGTCTCTAAAAAGAAAAGGAAAAATAGACCGTCTATAACCGATAAGCATGAAGCTACCCATGGGCGAGTATTAGGACCACCATGAGGAGAAATGCTACCTTAAAGGGTAGGTGTGTAAAAAAAAAAACAAAAGAGAAAAAGAAAATGAAAAAAAAAGAGAAAAAGAAAAAGAAAGTTCAAAATGAAAAGAAAGAGACAAAAGAAAAAATAAGAAAACCATATCATGTTGAGTACGAGGAAGTAATCACAGAGTATGATCAAGACATCCAAGTTGGTTAGACCCACTGATCCAATTCTCCGAGATAAAATCATCGAGTTGACTTACTCAATGATTAAGCTACGAAAGAGCCTTGGCACACATACACACTAGGAGTCTAGTTCAGATCACTCATTCGACGATCAGATTTGAGTGTATTAAGTACTTTGAAGGTTCTTGGTTTCGACACGAAGCATCCGTTGATGACGAAAATATGTTTAGCTATCAGGATTATCTCGTGAGAGGCAATACAAAATATTGATATGCAACATCACATCAGAAGATCTACTTTGACCTAGTACAAGCAACAAATAGCAAAAAGCTAAACCAAGACTGGGGGCGACCAGTCTACCACCTCGCAAATGAGGGACATAACGGGAACTTGAGCTATGAGACAAAAGAAAACTAAGCAATCACCAGAAGGGAATTGACAGAAAGAAACTGTAAACAGACCCATGGGACGACCAAAGACAGTTATAGATGAAGGACACCAAGGAGCACAAGGAAGACCTAACCCATCGAAATATGAAACACATCCATGCATACATGCATACACGTCACATGCACGCAATTTTCGTTTTGTTTTGTTCGCAGGTTTTGAAGAAAAGGGAATAAAGCCCACAATCAGCACATATCGGGAAAAAAGCCCAGGGAATAAAGCCTACAATCAACAGTTCAGAACAAAGCCCACAATCACACAGATCAGGAACAAAGCCCAGGGATAAAGCCCACAATCAACAGTTCGGGAATAAAGCCCACAATCAACTTAGATCGGGAACAAAGCTGATGAGTGGTATTTATATCACTATTTCCCACTCATTTAATCTAATATTTTGAATAGTTTCTTGAGTTTTGTGAACGTTTTGATGTGTTTTGTGTTATTTTGTAGAAAAATAAAGTTTCAGGACATTCTGGAGGTTATTTGGAGTAAAACAGTGAAAATTGGCGAAAAAGGGCATTTTGGTAATTTCCAGCGTCGCGCCGCCCAGACATTCAGCGTCGCGACGCCCCGCGTGAGCCGAATCTGCTAACATGCGCCTGGTCAACGGTCAACAATTTGAGAAGTTTTGACTTTGCTAAAATGCGCCGTGCCACGTGTCACCATCACATCGAATCTGCTAACATGCACCGTGACACGTGTCAACATCATATGCTGCCGACACTCAGACTTGACACGTGTCGCCTCGTCATCAGCCACATCATCGGTCAACAAGTCAACCTTGCCACGTGTCGTGCCACATCATCAGCCACGTCAGCAAGTCAACCGAGTCAACTTGCCACGTCAGCCTCAGCCAATCACAGCATGACACGTGTCGCCACGTGTCACAATCCTATTGTGCCGACAATTGGAACACACGTCTTCGCCACGTCATCGCCACGTCATCACATGACGTCATCACAATAATTGTGTCTAGCCGCCTTGCCACGTGTCGCCTTCTCACCATGCCACGTGTCGCCTTCTCAGCATGCCACGTTTTCACTGTACCCAGCGTCGCGACGCTAGTGAAATTTGGCGTCGCGACGCTGGAGCAAAAATTCCTATAAATACCGCGCGAATTTTCATAATTCAGTGTGCCTTTCTCTCTCTCATCTCTTTGATGAAGAGAGAGTTTCTCTCTCTAAAAAAATATTTATTTTTATTTTATATTTTTTAGTTTGTAATTTATTTTAATTACTTTTGTAATAATAGTAATTTAATTTTTACTTTTTACTTTTTACAGTTTTTACTATTCACCATGTTGAAGTAACTTTTTCAGCTAGGGTGAAAGGTAATTATTTACTATTGCTATTTAGATTAATCTCCCTAAAAATAATATATTAACTATTTAAAATATTGACTTAATAAGGGATACCGCTATATTGGTCGGTTTTAATTTAATTTAAATCTGGTTTAAACCTGACTAATCACGGATACCGCCAGACTGGTCGGTTGGTAAATTTATTTTTGGTTCCGCCTTAATGGCTGGTTGGACTTAATTTGACTTAATCAGGATACCGCCAGACTGGTCGGTTGGTAAATTTAACACAAGTTTATATATTATTTTATGGGAGATATCTAAATTAGTAGTAGTAAAAGTAATTCCTTTTACCTTAGCATTTTATTTTATTGTAATTTATTTTTCAGCTTTTTACTTTATGTCTTTTATTTTATGTATTTTATTTTTATAGTCCTAGTTATGTGTTAGTTAATTAGGGTTGTGATGACTTTTAATATCACCGGTTTATAAGGGTTATTTATAGTTGGGTAATTATAAAATTATTTATTGAGTCTTAATCTTAATGCTTTTTGTTGTCTGGCCACCAATAAGATTGATAATGGTAAATCTAAAATGAACTAGACATAGGGATTTTAGGTTTCAGCCTTAGACTCAATAACCCACGATCTTCCTTGAGGATAGATAACCCTTTAATAGATTTCCTTACAGGATAGGAATATACCTGTCGGGCGGGGGGGGGTAGCCATAATTGGAACTTAAACTTAATGAATCCAGATAATTTGTTGACATAGACATATGGTTCAATTGGGTTAAACTGGTATTTGTGTTGACCATCGAAGAGGCTTTTACATAATTTAGTGTTCCAGGTTAATAAATCAATATATTACCACTTTAAGATAACCACTTCATCTTTAAAATGATATTAAAAGAAATCACAACCCTAGATCTTGTGTATTTTGTTATTTTCCTTAGTATTTTCTTTTTCTTTTTATTATTTATTTAAAACCACTTTCAACCAATCAAACAATCATTCTCTTCTCCCTATAATTAGATATTTGTAAATAAATAGATTCAACAATTAATAACAACAGTAGGAATTAAGTCCTCGTGGGATCGATATTTTATACTACTTGAACGATACGTGCGCTTGCGTTATACGTGTGTGTTTACGCCGGTCAAGTTTTTGGCGCCGTTGCCGGGGACTTATATTTCTTGAGTTGTTAATTTTGAAGCTATCTAATTTACTTGTATCTAATTTTCTTTATTTTTATCTGTAATTTTTATTTCTTCCTTTTGATTTCAGGTGACTTAAAATGGAACAATACTGGGAGATTGAAAGACTACGTGCTTTACAAGAAGATACACCCCACATCTGGGAGCAACAGTCCGGTTTTCTGAGGCCTGTTGTCGAGCCCAATGATTATCACTGGATGCCAGAACCAAACAATACTACATTTGCTCAACAGAATTCAATGTGGATATGTGACATATGTAATGGTGACCACCCAAGCGATTATTGCGAAATAACTGCCATCCAGGGTGGCAGAACTATCAAGATCCTTCATGGTACGAAGAACCATCACATTTCACAGAACCACATTTTCCATCTTATCCACCATCTTCCTTCGATCCTTATCAAGAACCAGAACCATCAGAGGAAGATCAATTAATTCACATGTTCAAAGAACAAGCAGCTCAATTTGATGCACAAATTCAGAGTCAAACAGAATCCATACAGAGAATGACAGATCAGATCAGACAATTAACAGAAAACCAGAACTATATACCTCAAGAACCATTCTCAGATGACACTGATGAAGCCTTCGAGTACCAATCATTTCACAATGACATTTCAACAGAGGAGGAGGCTGAGCAGTATCAACAACCAGGTATCAGTTCAGGAACTTGAACCGGCAAAGTCTCGATTTGATTTTTATTTTCAGATTCTGACGAGGATGAAGCTGATCCATTTGTACCAACTGCATCAAAAATTGAGGATGAAATTCTGTGTCCTCAAAACGAAGATCTTGGAGATTCCATTGCACAAATGTTTGAAGAAGATCTTCCTGAACCATCCAATCCAGTCATATCAGAGGATGAAAACCTAAAATCTAACATTTCATTTCATTCTCAGGTTGACAATTTTGAAACATGTATTTCACAGATGACAGATGAAGAACTAAATACAGAAATTTTAAAATACATCTGTGAAGAAAATGTGGAGCAAGAAACAGAGCAAATGGAGGAGCAAATGTCTGACCTTAATAAAAATCCAGAGCATTCAGGAAAAACATCGCGCTGTTTTGGGGAGTACAAATCAAAGATATCACCCAGAAGTTTGACAGAATGGAACTTCCATTCCAAGTCAAGCACCATACGAGACCTCCTGATTTTCTTTCTTTCTTTTCAGGAACCACTGGAGCAACAAAAGTCAAAAAGGTGGCACGAGCACTGAATGAGACAAAACTCATTTTGCCACTTTACCGATGGAAGAGACCATTCAAAAGCAACGCTCACGGGATTGTCTTTAATCGGACATCCAAAACGACACTCAAACCTCCTTGACATATGGATTTCAGTCACGTCTGGCTGAAGACGAAAAATTTAGCGCTAGCAGGGAGGCAACCCATGTAATTTGTTGTAATTTATTTTTTGTGTGTAAACTTTTTAATTTGTTTGTTATTTGCAGGAAAAATTTAAAATGGAATTTATCAGGACAAAGCAAGCCAGTGCAAGCGGGATTTTCAAAATAAACATTTGACAAAATCACGAAGATACAAAGTCAATCCAGAAAAGACGGCCGAATAAGGAATCAGCTCTTGAGAGGCGTCCCTATGGATTTATCTGTCGCAAGACATGGTTTTGCCAAAAAAAAAAAAAAAAAAAAAAAAAAAAAAAAAAAAAATCCCGAGTCAAAACCCTAACCCTAAAAGACCGAGTGTCGCGACGCTAGGCAATATTTGGCGTCGCGACGCTGACTCAAAAATAAGAACATAAGCAGAGGCATCACAGATCTCATTTTTATTCCTTCTTCTTCCTCAAAACACCACGAAACCAGAAACCATCGCCCCACCACCAACCACCGCAAGCCAACCAACCGAGAGCCACGAAATCAGAAAGCCATCGCCAAGATCCACCCAAAGATCACCAGCCACCATCAAACCGAGATCCAAACTGACCACAACCGCAACCTTCGCCGAGCCAAGAACAAACCGAAACTGAACCGACACCAGCCACCATCCACCGCCAAACAGAGAACCACCACCACCTCCAACCGTGAGCAAGCCGAAACCACCCAGATCTCACCATCTTCCTCTTCGAAATCAATCACCATCACCGAAACCGCAAAAGCCGAGAACCTCCACAGCAACCCAATCGCCGAACGCATCAACAACCACCGCGAGCCACCCTTGCCGTGACCGAGCCCTTCCTTCGCCGAGTCAAAACCGAACCAGATCTGCCACAAACCTCACCCTTGCCGAGCCGTGAACCACCAAACCGAGACCAGATCTCCAACTCAGCCACGAACCCACCACTGCCAAGTCTACCAAAACCGAGCCTCACCGGAGCTACCACCGCCAACCACAGCAACCAAAACCGAGCCTGAACAAATCAAACCCAAGTTCAAACCGATCCGTATCCTTCACTGCCAAATCAAAATTACGGTAATGATTTGATAAAAAAAATTGATTTGGTAATGGGTAAATTGAAAATTGAATTGTGAATTGGTTGACTGTGAATTTTGAATTGCGAAGTGTTGGATTGTGATTAATTTGATTCGTAGTAATTGGGGGCGAAGTGCGGTGATCGATTGATTTGGAGTGTTTGCGGTAATTTTGTTGTTTTGTGTTGTTGAGGATTTGAGGAAAACAGAGGAGATTCTGACGAAATTTCTGAAAAATGCCACCAAAGAGATCCAGAGCGTCAACATCTGCTGAACCCAGTTTTGACACTACAAAATTTGTCTCAGCAGCTGCAGAACAGCGCTATGAGAGGGGACTGACTAAGAAGGTCGGAATCATTGAGAGAGGCTTTGAGATTCCCTCTGGATTATTTCCAGATATAGACAGGGTGATTGCCGACAGACACTGGCAGAAACTTTGCCAACAACCCAAACCGGAGCATCACAGTTGTCCGAGAGTTTTATGCGAATGCTGCTCAGCATGTCGCTTTTCATACTATGGTGAGAGGGAGACAGGTTCTTTGATTCGGTGACAATCAACAAATTCTATGGGATCCCTGAGATGGAGGTAGATGAGTATACAGAGTCGAGGAATGGGATTGAGATCTCGCAACTGACTGATGAGTTGTGTATCCCCAATGCTACATGGGAGATGAGCAGCAGTGGGGAGTACATGAAGATGAGTTCTAGATTTCTTAAACCAGATGCGAGAGTTTGGTTTCACTTCCTCACGAGATCACTCATTCCAGGTACCCACATCACTTTTGTCACCAGAGAAAGGATGGTTCTATTATACTGCTTGATGACAGGACTAGCCATTGACGTGGGAGTGCTTATTTCTACAAATATTGCTTGGGCTGCTACCCAATCGCAAGCTGGACTGTATTACCCTTACTTGATCACTTCCTTATGCACTTTGGGTATGGTTCCAGTTGACCCGCAAGCAAGAAGAACCAATGCAACCCATGACAGCTTTAACAGCCCGCATAATCCAGCAACTCCGAACAGAAAGGCAGATACCTGCTGGACCATCTTCATCAGCACCTGCAGCTGCTCCACAGCAGCCACCCTCACAGTCACGCAGAACAACACAGTCTCGTACCTTGCCTGAGAGAGTCGCCAGAATGGAAACGAAGCTGAGATATTTGGTTCAACTGCAGCAAGGAATGGCACGACATATGGGAATGCAGGAGAATCAGATGCCACCATATCCACTTTCAGATAGCGACGAGGACGAGACTGACGCATAAACTCGGTACCATTGTTCCTACATTTTGTTTATGTTTTGAACGCATTAGGGACAATGCTTAATTTAGGTTTGGGGGTGCATAACTTTGTGTAATATAACTTTTGTTAATACTTTCCATTAATTTTCATTTATGCAACAAAATTCCGTTAAAATCATCTTTAGTTGACTAGTACCTTAGTTGTAGTTTATTTTTAGTCCAAAATTTTTCGAAAAATACAAAAAAATTGAAAAATTTTCAAAAATTACAAAAATATTTTGCATTTTTGTGTTTTTATTTTGACTAAAAAGGTGAATTGGTAAAGATAGCCGAGTAAGGAATTTCCGCTCCTGAGACGTATCTCAAACCTATTTCGAAATAAGTTAATTTTTGTTTATTTCATTTTGAATTATTTAATTTGTGAATTCTCCTTAACACTGACTAAATGGATCTTCATATGTTCAGTTGACAGGTATTATGAACTTACATGGAAACATACGGACATGAGCTAAAATTGAAAGTTTGTAATATTCCGTGCTATAGTTGTAATTGGAGGAAGCATCTCTAAATAGTGATGGAGTAAAAAAAAAAAAAAAAAAAAAAAAAAATCCGAGATCCGAGTTATTAAGTCTGTAAGGGTGTTTTAATACCTAGTGCCCTAAAACCAACTGGTTTGGGAGTCATTGGCCCAAAGCTCGTTACATGGATCGAAGATGCTGCAAAAATAAATATATATATCTGAAGTCTGAGTAATTAAGTTCGTAGGGGTGTCTTAACACCTGGTGCCCTAAAGCCAACTGGTTTGGGAGCCACCGACCCAAAGCTCGCTACATAGACGGAAGGTATTGTATATAAATAAAAAATAGAGAAAAAATCAAAGAAAAAATCAGAAAAATCAGAAAATTATTCCATTGCTACAAAAAGGTGTGAAATCTGATAGAACTTTAGGACAAAAATATTACTCTCTTATCAACTGCACTTATGACTGTTGTGGGCAAAAATGAGTTGATTAATATTCTGTTGGCTGTATATATGGAGAATGGTAAAAATAATCGGAGAATTTACTTATTCGGTAATTTAGAAAGAAACAAAACAACTAGTAACTTGGAGTAGATTTTTCACCTGATTAGTCACTTTCTTTCTTTATTCTCTTTTCGCTTGTCTTTTTGCTTTTGTGTGCATTAGTTTTAATACATTTTTACTTTTGTAAAATGTTTGTGGGTATCATTGCTGTAAACCCTCACGAGACTACACTCGTCCACTAGGGACACCTAGGGGTTTAAAGGCTTGTTGCATATGCTAAATGTAACCGTGATCCCTACGAAAATGGCTTAGTTAAATTTATTATGTTATTTTATTCTGTATTTTGCTCGAGGACTAGCAAAATGTTAGGTTTGGGGGTGGGTGTGATGAGTGGTATTTATATCACTATTTCCCACTCATTTAATCTAATATTTTGTATAGTTTCTTGAGTTTTGTGAACGTTTTGATGTGTTTTGTGTTATTTTGTAGAAAAATAAAGTTTCAGGACATTCTGGAGGTTATTTGGAGTAAAACAGTGAAAATTGCGAAAAAGGGCATTTTGGTAATTTTCCAGCGTCGCGCCGCCCAGACATTCAGCGTCGCGACGCCCCGCGTGAGCCGAATCTGCTAAACATGCGCCTGGTCAACGGTCAACAATTTGAGAAGTTTGACTTTGCTAAAATGCGCCGTGCCACGTGTCACCATCACATCGAATCTGCTAACATGCACCGTGACACGTGTCAACATCATATGCTGCCGACACTCAGACTTGACACGTGTCGCCTCGTCATCAGCCACATCATCGGTCAACAAGTCAACCTTGCCACGTGTCGTGCCACATCATCAGCCACGTCAGCAAGTCAACCGAGTCAACTTGCCACGTCAGCCTCAGCCAATCACAGCATGACACGTGTCGCCACGTGTCACAATCCTATTGTGCCGACAATTGGAACACCACGTCTTCGCCACGTCATCGCCACGTCATCAATGACGTCATCACAATAATTGTGTCTAGCCGCCTTGCCACGTGTCGCCTTCTCACCATGCCACGTGTCGCCTTCTCAGCATGCCACGTTTTCACTGTACCCAGCGTCGCGACGCTAGTGAAATTTGGGCGTCGCGACGCTGGAGCACAAAATTCCTATAAATACCGCGCGAATTTTCATAATTCAGTGCCTTTCTCTCTCTCATCTCTTTGATGAAGAGAGAGTTTCTCTCTCTAAAAAATATTTTATTTTTATTTTTATATTTTTAGTTTGTAATTTATTTTAATTACTTTTGTAATAATAGTAATTTAATTTTACTTTTTACTTTTTACAGTTTTTACTATTCACCATGTTGAAGTGAAGTAACTTTTCAGCTAGGGTGAAAGGTAATTATTTTACTATTGCTATTTAGATTAATCTCCCTTAAAAATAATATATTAACTATTTAAAATATTGACTTAATAAGGGATACCGCTATATTGGTCGGTTGGTAATTTAATTTAAATCTGGTTTAAACCTGACTAATCACGGATACCGCCAGACTGGTCGGTTGGTAAATTTATTTTTGGTTCCGCCTTAATGGCTGGTTGGACTTAATTTGACTTAATCAGGATACCGCCAGACTGGTCGGTTGGTAAATTTAACACAAGTTTATATATTATTTTATGGGAGATATCTAAATTAGTAGTAGTAAAAGTAATTCCTTTTACCTTAGCATTTTATTTTATTGTAATTTATTTTCAGCTTTTTACTTTATGTCTTTTACTTTTTGTATTTACTAGTCCTAGTTATGTGTTAGTTTTCTGAGGTTGTGATGACTTTTAATATCACCGGTTTATAAAGGGTTAAATTATAATTTGGGTAATATAAAGATTTATTTATTGAGTCTTAATCTTAATGCTTTTATTAACTGGCCACTAATAAAATTGATAAGGTAAACTTAAAATGAACTAGACATAGGGATTTTAGGTTTAAAACCTTAGACTCAATAACCACGATCTTCTTTGAGGATAGATAACCCTTTAATAGATTTCCTTACAGGATAGGAATATACCTGTTGGGCGGGGGTAGCCATAATTGGAACTTAATATTAATGAATCCAGTTAATTTGATTGACATAGACATATGGTTTAATTAAGTTAAATTGGATATTTGTAATTGACCATCGGAAGAGGCTTTTACATAATTTAGTGTTCCAGGTTAATAAATCAATATTTTACCCAATTAAGATAACCACTTCATCTTTAAAATAATATTAAAAGAAATCACAACCCTAGATCTTTGTGTCTTTTGTTATTTTCCTTAGTATTTTCTTTTGTCTTTTTATTTATTTATTTATTTTGTAAAACCACTTTCAACCAATCAAACAATCATTCTCTTCTTCATTTAATTAGATATCTGTAAATAAATAGATTCAACAATTAATAACAACAGTAGGAATTAAGTCCTCGTGGGATCGATACTTTTTATACTACTTGAACGATACGTACGCTTGCGTTGTAGTATATGTGAGTATTTCCGCCTGTCACGCGGGTGACCCGGGTTCGATCCCTGCAACGGCGCCAAAAAAACTTGACCGCGTAAACACCACACGTATAACGCAAAGCGCACGTATCGTTCAAGTAGTATAAAAAATATCGATCCCACGAGGACTTAATTCCTACTGTTGTTATTAATTGTTGAATCTATTTAATTACAAATATCTAATTATAGGAAGGAGAAGAGAATGATTGTTTGATTGGTTGAAAGTGGTTATAAATAAATAATAAAAAGATAAAAGAAAATACTAAGGAAAAATAACAAAATACACAAAGATCTAGGGTTGTGATTTCTTTTTAATATCATTTTAAAGATGAAGTGATTATCTTAAAGTTGGTATATATTGATTTATTAACCTGGAACACTAAATTATGTGTAAGCCTCTGTCGATGGTCAGACACAAATACCCAGTTTAACCCAATTGAACCATATGTCTATGTCAACCAAATTATCTGGATTCATTAAGTTTAAGTTCCAATTATGGCTACCCCCGCCCGACAGGTATATTCCTATCCTGTAAGGAAATCTATTAAAGGGTTATCTATCCTCAAGAAGATCGTGGGCTATTAAGTCTAAGGCTGTGAAACCTAAAATCCCTATGTCTAGTTCATTTTAGATTTACCATTTCAATCTTATTGGTGATCAGACAACAAGAAGCATTAAGCTTAAGACTTAATAAATAAATTTTTAAATTACCCAACTAAAAATAATCCCTTATAAACCTGTGATATTAAAAGTCATCACAACCCCTAATTAACTAACACATAACTAGTAAAAAGTAAAAATTAAATTACTATTATTACAAAAGTAATTAAAATAAATTACAAACTAAAAAATATAAAATAAAAATAAAATATTTTTTAGAGAGAGAACTCTCTCTTCATCAAAGAGATGAGAGAGAGAAAGGCACACTGAATTATGAAAATTCGCGCGGTGGTTTTATAGGAATTTTTGCTCCAGCGTCGCGACGCCCAAATTTCACTAGCGTCGCGACTCTGGGTACAGTGAAAACGTGGCATGCTGAGAAGGCGACACGTGGCATGGTGAGAAGGCGACACGTGGCAAGGCGGCTAGACACAATTATTGTGATGACGTCATTGATGACATGGCGATGACGTGGTGAAGACGTGTGTTCCAATTGTCGGCACAATAGGATTGTGACACGTGGCGACACGTGTCATGCTGTGATTGGCTGAGGCTGACGTGGCAAGTTGACTCGGTTGACTTGCTGACGTGGCTGATGATGTGGCACGACACGTGGCAAGGTTGACTTGCTGACCGATGATGTGGCTGATGACGAGGCGACACGTGTCAAGTCTGAGTGTCGGCAGCATATGATGTTGACACGTGTCACGGTGCATGTTAGCAGATTCGATGTGATGGTGACACGTGGCACGGCGCATTTTAGCAAAGTCAAAACTTCTCAAATTGTTGACCGTTGACCAGGCGCATGTTAGCAGATTCGGCTCACGCGGGGCATCGCGACGCTGAATGTCTGGGCGGCGCGACGCTGGAAATTACCAAAATGCCCTTTTTCGCCAATTTTCACTGTTTTACTCCAAATAACCTCCAGAATATCCTGAAACTTTATTTTTCTACAAAATAACACAAAACACATCAAAACGTTCACAAAACTCAAGAAACTATTCAAAATATTAGATTAAATGAGTGGGAAATAGTGATATAAATACCACTCATCAAAAGCCCATGGAATAAAGCCCATAATCAGCACAGATCCGGAACAAGGCCTACACTTAACACAGTTCGGGAACAAAGCCCACACTCAACACAGTTCGAGAATAAAGCCCAGGGGAATAAAGCCCTATCTTAACACAATTCGGGAACAAAGCCCAGGGAATAAAGCCCTATCTTACACAGTTCGGGAATAAAGCCCAGGGGAATAAAGCCCTATCTAACACAGTTCGGGAACAAAGCCCAGGAAATAAATCCCTATATTAACACAGTTCGGGAACAAAGCCCAAGGGTATAAAGCCCAATCTTAACACAGTTCGGGAACAAAGCCCGGGGAACAAAGCCCACAGTCAGCACAGCTCGGGAACAACCCTAGGGAACAAAGCCCACACTTAACACAGTTTGGGAACAAAGCCCAGGGAACAAAGCCCACACTTAACACAGTTCGGGAATAAAGCCCAGGGGAATAAAGCCCTATCTTGACACAGTTCGGGAAAAAAGCCCAGGGAATAAAGCCCTATCTTAACACAGTTCGGGAACAAAGCCTAGGGGAATAAAGCCCTATCTTAACACAGTTCGGGAACATAGCCCACAGTCAGCACAGTTCGGGAAAAAGCCCAGGGAATAAAGCCCAAAATTAATTCAGTTCGGGAATAAAGCCCACAGTCAATATAAGTTTGGGAACAAATCCCAGGGAATAAAGCCCACATTCAGTACAGCTCGGGAACAAAGCCCACAATCAACAGTTCAGGAACAAAGCTAACACTTAACACAGTTCGGGAATAAAACCCAGGGGAATAAAGCCATATCTTAACACAGTTCGGGAACAAAGCCCATGGGAATAAAGCCCTATCTTAACACAGTTCGGGAACAAAACACGGGGAACAAAGCCTACTCTCAACACAGCTCGGGAATAAATCCCAAGGGAACAAAGCCCACTCTCAACACAGTTCGGGAACAAAGCCCACTCTCAACACAGCTCGGGAATAAAGCCCAGTGGAATAAAGCCCACAATCTACATAATCCGGGGAACAAAGCCCACTCTCAACACAGCTCGGGAATAAAGCCCAATGGAACAAAGCCCACTCTCAACACAGTTCGGGAACAAAGACCGGGGAACAAAGCCCACTCTTAACACAGCTCGGGAATAAAGCCCACAATCTACACAATTCGGGAACAAATCCCACTCTCAACACAGTTCGGGAATAAAGCCCAGGGGAACAAAGCCCTCTCTCAACACAGTTCGGGAACAAAGCCCGTATTCAATACAGTTTGGGAACAAAGCCTAAAGGTCAAAGCATCTAAGGATGACAAGTAAGATAAGCAACAGCTGGCAAGCCAGGTAAGTAAAATGCATGCATAACTTTGATAGGATTTTCATTATCACACACTGCACAAGTCCCATCAAAGTGAGGGCGACTGTAGGCACTGCATTTTTGCATATAAGTCTCGATGATGAGCCTCGTACGGAGGAACTACCCTTTAAGTTGCGGAAGTCGCGGGAAACAAACGTCGGAAGGGAAAAGTCAGAAATCAATACCCTGTTGGATTAATTCGTTTGCTTAACTTCGGGTTTGCTCGTTAGACTTATGTTTAAAACTTATCCTTGGCCCAAAGCCCCCGCAAGCTACACACCAAAGCCCACCAAAAGGACCAGACCCACGCCCAAAGCCTTCCCATCACACGCCCAAGCCCATTAAAACACATCCAAAATAATAAATCCACACATTAAACACATGTTGAAATCTAAATAAGTCACCTTCCCGAAATAAAATAATCAAATTAAAATCACATTCCTAATTAAATTAAATCACATTCCTAAACTAAATAAAATCAAATCAAATTAAATCAAATCACCTTCCCGAATTAAAAGAATCAAATTAAATCACCTTCCTAATTAATTCAAATCACTGTCCTAAACTAAATAAAATCAAATCAAATTATCTTCCTAAATTGAAAGATATTTTCCTTATGATACACAAACTAAATATCCCCCATAATTACACAATATTCTTTCCCTATTCATATAAGGACAACCTCAACCCTTGCCAATAAAAAGAAGCCTAAACCCAACTCTTAGAGACCCTAGCTCATCCACAGCACTCATAGAGAAAAACCATAAAGCTTCACGCCTCTCTCTCGGAGAACAACCCAAAAAACCATAACCACCATCTCTTCTCTCCCTTCACGCTCAAACCAACAAAACACCTTCAGTAGCTCGGCACAGTCACGCAACCCTCTCTTCTCCTCACTCTCCCTCCTTTAACCACTCGACCACCTTCCTCTCAACCAGAATGAAAAACCCTAACAGACGCTGCTCTCTCCCATAACCACTCGGTCCTAACCCTAAACGCAGCTCACACACGGCCAAACCAAGAAACAACAAGCGAATAAGCCCCTTACGTCCCTTGCATGTCTCTTCACGGCCACAAACCCTAACCCTCATTCAAAAGCTTCACGCAACAACCAGATAATCTACAAACCCTCTCACTCCTCCCGGCATCACCCAAACAACAAAAAACAATAAGAACACAATAAACCCTAATGTGAGCTGCTACTTTCACCGAACCAAACAGCTAACCACACGTGAAACAAACAACACACTGACACCGATTCACACTTAGCCACAAAGCCCGACCCAACAAAAGAAAATATCGTCCCGGACACGGCATGCTTGGTTGGACGTGAGATATGTCCAACCAGGTATGCGAAGTCCTATATTGAAAACGACAAAATTCTTTTGTCACATATTTATTATTCCGTATTTATTTGATGTTATTAGTCTTTTATTATTTTGTATTTAATTCATGTTTATTGTTGTTTTATTGTTACATATTTATTTTGTGTTATTTATATTTCCTCATTGTTTCACATGTTTTTCTATTCGGTTATTTATGGTTATATGCATTATCATGTTTCATGTATGTCAATATTGGGTTCGTAATTGACTGTTGCCTCTCGTGGTATATCGGACGGAAACCCAGACGTAAATTCCGTAGCTGAATCTGAATGGACAGTAGTGCGGTATGTACTTGGGATACAACTCCACGTACCGCTTGAAAAAATGTTCACGTATATGTTCATACAATTGTGTGCTTACCGTTATGTCGATTTACTTTTATGCATGCAAACTTAGATATAGGTTTTATGCGAACTTAGATATAGGTTCTATGTGCACTTAGATATAGGTTGTATGCAAACTTAGAGATAGGTTATTCTTGCGTATGTATGTTGCCTAGACTTGGTTATATTATCGCATATATCTGTTCATTTCAAGTGGCATAAGTAAGGGACCATTCTGAACCAACCATATAAGCACTTGGGGCTGGAATTATGTCTGCCACGTACGAAGTACATGTCAGATGTCTGGTAACTAGTCTCTATATCGGATAAACATGACCTTGTCATTTTATCCCGATGACTGCAGTACATAAGAGAACCAGTACCGTATCCTACGTGACCATCATCTCCATATGACTGGAGTGGCACTTTCATCTTGACACCACACCCACACACTACGATTCTCAATATACCCAGCAGAGGCGTACACAAAACCTGTTAAAGCCCTGGACGACCAAAACCAAAGTATATTGATTGTCGCAAGTATTAGCGGTGCAAGTCTCAGGTTAAGACCAAATACACCTACCCTGATTTCGGACTTCCATAGACACATAGTCATACTACCAATGGAATTCCGAGGGGGTCTATCCAAAGCGAAGCTGTTTCCCGTACCATCGGTAAAACACAACCTCCTATTACACTTGCATGAGTATCCTATACCCAAACATATAAGAACTATGCCGTTTGTGCCCTCACAACGCGCACAAGTGTAATACTAGTCTTTAACGCATTTATCGATGTCTAATCTCGATAATACTCTAACTAGGGATATTTAATGATTTATCCTTCGTGGACTGATACTGTCTCATATCATTCTCAATCCAGGAACAAATCATAAGGACCTCCTATCATTTATACATCTTGGTGATCTAATCACAAATGATAAGAGTGCAATCTCCTTTGTCATATAGTTAATTTGTACAACAACACCATGATCTGTACAAATAGTGACGCTATGGGTCATAACTGTCCAACAATCTCCCACTTGGCCTATAGCCAGTCACTCGAGTGTCTAACACCCGAACTATGTACGGTTGGCTCAAATTGCTGAGAAAAGGCTTTCGTCAGCGGATTTACATGATTATCATCTGATGCGATTTATTCGATCATCACATCGCCACGATGTATGATCCGAACGAATCAGATAAATAGTCGAAGTATGTATCTGGATCGTTGATGAGACTATTAATTCTTTAGCCTGTGCTGTAGCCTAGCTCAGCTGCTAACAAAATTATATCTAATCTAATTAGATTTATTATCGACCCAGAAGGCTTCTATTGTTGCCTCAGCTGCAGTAATATTCTGAATTTGTTGTTTATTCGGTAACAGTATCTTGCTACGAAGATTTCCAACTCAATGTATCGTTATTCAAACTGTATAGTACCATTGTTACGACTTATAGTCATTTATATCGGTTGGGAAACTTGCAGTAATGAACCCATTCACTTCAAGTTCTCATTCTCCATAGTATAAGACATCATCCTTAGACCTCTAAGATACTAAAAGATGTTCTTAACTTCAATCCAGTGACTATCACTTGGATTGGCCTGTTTGTGACTCCATATGCTCAAAGCGTATGAGACACCAGGTCACGTACATTTTTCAATGTACGAGTTCTCGGAGATTTTTCTCGAAAGCCAAGCTTTCACCGATTGTTTTATGGGAATATCATTTCCAAGAAATGACATATTATCATTATTGTATAGGACATCCACTGTCAATGCGCTCCCACTAACCCTATTATATACACAAGAATCATTTACGTTTTGAATTAAATCATAAACTATTATGATTACATCAAAACAATAATTCTAAGAACCTAATGCTTGCTTCAATCCAAACATGGATCGAATAACCTGCAAACCTTGTTTGCTAGTTTTGGTACGACAAAACCGACAGGATGTTGTAAACATCCTCCAAAAGGTTTCCTTTTCAGGAAAGCGATTTTCTCGTTAAGCTGACATATTTCATAAATGAAACATACAGCGTTAGCAAGCATTATTCAAATGGATTTACCGTGGCAACAGGTAAAATATCTCGTTGTAATCAACACAATGTTGATAACGATACCTTTCCGTTATAAGCCTAGCTTAGTATGTGGGTATGTTGCCTTCCATGTATGTCTTCCTTGAAGACTTATAAAGTACCAATAGGCACAATGCCTTGCGGTACATCAACTAGTGTCTAAACATAGTTGATATACATGGAATCCATTTCGAACTCATGGCCATTTGCCATGATAGGGAGTTGATACCTTGTATCACTTCCTCATACGTAGTTAGTTGGTGTTCCTCAAAAGATTGACATCTTTATGAGGTGAGATCAGAAACCCATACCCCAGGTTGTCTTCTGACTCTCTCCGAACTACGCGGTTCTTGTGTATTCGAAGATTACTGGTATAGTTTCATCCTTGATGAACTATTTATGTTCCATTAAGATTCGGTGCCTAGAATAGTATTACTTCAATTTTCATCGAGTTTTACTATCCTCCCACTTACCACTGCATATCGGTATTCTTCTTAGGAAAACCGCATGGTGAGCAACAATTAAATTGTTCTCTTGTGAGTTGTATAAGTACTATACTTATGGTTTCCCTAGGATAACCTACAATTGGCACTTATCCAATTTGGGTTTTAGTTTGGTATCATCCAAACATATGCCTAGCATTCCCAAATCTTCAGGAATGAGAAACCTGGTTTCTTTCCTGTTCATATCTAATATGAATTCTGTCTAACAGATTTTATGGAACCTTATTCAAAATAAGTTTTGCACTGTTTATGTGTATCCGTTGAAGGAAATGGTAGCTCAGAGCGACTCATGATTAACCTTATCATGTCCAACAAAATTTGGTTAGTCTGTTCGGACACACCGTCAAATTGACGTGTTCCGGGAGGAGTCCTCATTGAAAGAATATTATACTCTTTCAACTATATTTGAAACTTATTGCTTAAGTAATATTCCATTACGGTCTTACCGTGACGGTTTAATACTTTAGTCGATCCGTTTTTCTATTTCGTGTCGAAAACTTTAAAAGTTTCCGATTTGTGTTTCGAATGAAACATGTAACCATAACGTGATGCCACATCCGTAAGGGTCACGAAATACTCTTATCCACCTCTAGCCTAGCTAGACATGGGCCCACTTGCTTCACTATGAACTAGGGCTAACAGATCGGTGGCACTTGCACTTTTACCGAGTAAATGTGTTTTAGGCACTTTGCACAATAAACTGGATTCGTAGACTTTATTTGAATAGTATCAAATCAGTCCGAGTACCCACTCTTCAAAAATGTGGATATACGAGTCTTGTTTAATTGTGTCCCAAACAACAATGCCATAATATGTTTCTTCTGATCATATCAGTTTGAGCTATTTGTTTGTCATGTTATGTTTCTGAGATTTATTTATATTCAAAATATAAATGCTGTTATTCACATCTAATGTGTTTATCTCAATATCACCTTTATATAATAAAACACTTTAGTGTTCTAGAATATAAAGGTACATCCGCAACGAATTATACACTGATATAGATATAATGTTTCTAGTCAAACTAGTTACATTATAACAGTTTCCAAATTTAGATACACACCTGAAGGTAGTTCCTAAATTTAGGTATCTACGGTTAAAACAGCGATTTTCGTCCCGTTTCCGATTCGCAGATTAATCTCTATCTGAAGTCAGTATCCTGCTCATAGCAGATTCTGAACATCAGTATATATTTATGTATCACACTAAGTATCTAAAATCTAATTTTAATACTAGTATTTTACATATTTATGAGAAACATATTTGAAGTCAGAGCCTTGCCTCGTCTTTAATTCCTTCATGTCTGCCTTGTTCAAACGGCAGTCACGCTTCCGCGATCCCGTTTGCCACAATTTTAGGCAGACATTTTGGGATATGTCATTTATCTTCCTAGAAGATTATAATGATTTTGTCTTTGCTCTTTTCCACATTCCAGAAGCCTTTGGCCTAGCCTCGGTGTAGGCATTGCATTTTTGCATGTGAAGCTCGATGATGAGTCTCAGTTGGAGGCACTACCTTTTTAGTTAAGGATATTGCGGGAAACGATCGTCGGAAGGGAATCGGTATTTCGTTAGATCCTTATTCACTTGTTTAGCGTCAAGCTCACTTGTTGGACCTCCGTTTAGAGCACCTTTGGCCCAAAAAAAAAAACCCAGAACCATTTAACCTTGGCCCAAACCCACTCACCAAACCAACAAAACACCTAACCTTGGCCCAAAACCCAAGCTGAACCAAGCCCACACCACCACTAGGCCCACACGCCTATTTCACCTTAAGATACACCCAAATTAAATCAAATATTAATTAAATTAAATATTAACTAAATGAAATATTAATTAAACTAAATAAAATATTAAAACATATACCAAATTAAATTAAATATTAATTAAGTCATATACCAAATATAAAAGAAACATTAAATATAATCATACCAAGTTAAAATCAATCAAAAATATATTATTCCTAACTTAAAATATTGTATGCCTAATCAACACAAACTAAATATTCAACCTTCCTAATTCACCAAAATTTGTCCCCCCTCAATCCATTGATTTCCTTATCCAACACCAAATCAAATCCATTGCTTTCCTTGTCTAACACCAAATCATATCTCTCTTTAATACCAAATATCTTTTCCTTGTGAGACAAGGGGAAACCCTAGCCCTTCTCTATATAAACAACCCCTAACCAAGTCATTCCCCCTTCACACATTATTATTCACGCCCATACACAAAGCAAGAAAACCTTCACGAAACCTTCACAGCCCTAAGGACACACGTCCCTTGCTCCATTGACTTCAGTAACACCCTTCAAATAACTTGCCACTCACGTAGCCACATTCATGCACACCAACAATGCACACACGTAAGCCTTTAACAAGCCTGCTCATGCGCTGCCCTCCAAGAAGCCACATCCCATGCAACGCCTTCACGTACACTAGCCACTGACCTTGAATAACCGAGAACTGCCAGAGCAAACCAGCCCCAAAAGCACGCTCCAACCAGCCCCCTAAAACACCTTAATCCACGCCAAAACAGTCACTAATACAGCCCCTGATCCACGCCATTAGCCCTCCATTTTCCCCTGAAATTGACGCCATTACTGCCCCAAAAACTGACCTGAAACAGCCCATGTACTGCACGCCTAAATCACTCCAAACAGCAGCCCAAATCCTTAAAACAGTAACATAAAAAACTGCACTCTAAGCCTCCTTAAATAACCGAAAAACCCAGCCCTTAGACCCCTAAAAAACACAAAAACAGTAGCTTTGAGGACCTGAAATAGTGAGCAGAAAATACAGAGGAAACAACAGCAAAACGGAGGTCAAACAGCAAGCAAAACAGCAAAACAGTGAGCTAAGACGCTAAACCAGTGAACCAGAGAAGTTGAGAAGCTTTAACCCTTCCGATCTCCGTGAAACGTAAGTCCGAAAGTCGGCAAAAAAGGTTAGACCTGAGGGTATTTTTCAAACTCGTTTCAGTTTAATTTTTATTATTTATTGAGTATTGTTCGTATGATTATTATGTTAAAATGCATGTTGTGGCCCTAGAGTAGATAAATATGCATGTATTACGAAATATTGTATGTTGTGGCCTTGGGATAAAAGGAAAGATGTGTCAACTCTCGCGGTATATCGGATGGAAACCCGGACATAAATTTCATAGCCGATTCCGAATGGACGGTAGTATGATCTGTACTCGGGATACAACTCCACGTACCACTTGAGTAAACGATACATTCTTTCGTTTTATGTTGCTTTGATTTATTTATTATTCGTCATTTAAATTCCGAATGTTATTTGTTTGCGCTTCTGTGTCTATCAATGTGAAATTGGATATTTACCGTCATTTTGATATCACATGCTAGTATCGCTATGATTTATTTGCATTTCTGTATTCATGAATGCTTGCCGTTATAATGATGTATTTTTGAAAGCATGCAAACTCGGACATAGGTTGTATACAAATTTAGATGCAAATTTCATCTTCATGTATGTGAATTTAGGATTGTTGTACACTTGGAAAAATATGTTGCTTATGCTTGGTTAGATTATTGCACAAATCATTTTATTACAAATGGCATAAGTAAGGGACCATTCCGAACCCAACGGTTTGAGGTCTTCCCTTGCGAGGGGTGAGTGCGGTCTTAAATCTTTGTCTCGGTTCACACCGGGTGGCGACTCTATTATTCTCCGGTTTAGTCCCCCGCGGACTACTCCGTACTCCCAATCGGGCCGCGAGCCCAGGACAACATGCGTCACCCAGTTTCTGTTGTCTACACTCGGGTTTCTAGAATATCGAAGTAAGGTGCGATTAGCGCTACTTGTCTTATTGCAAACTTTTGGCTTTGTCTCATTGAGAATAGCCATTAACTCTCCAAGAGTTATTATTGCAATTTAATACTTCTAAAATCTAAGTATAAATTTATGAAGATCCTTCAATTTCATTATCATACTTTAAGGATCTAACTCTTAGTTCTGACAAAGAAATTAAGGAGTCTACTGTGACAAGCTTAATGGATTAAGCACTAAAGTTATCATTACATGAATCTTCCAAAGATCATGCTCTACTATTTGCTTAACTCCGGGCTTAGGTTTAATATGTTATTTGATCAAATAAAGTAACTTATTGATTTCCAGGACCATCCTGAAACTTTATTCCCAATTTGAAATTAAACCATTTAAATACATTTTCCCTAGGATTATGTTTTAAATGTCAATCTTTCAATTTTATCTTGATTTTAATAGTCCAACTATTTAATCAACGATTTAGGTACTATTTATTATAATGATTATTATAGTCCAACTATATATTCAATTATAATTTAATAGATTGAATACAGTCCAACTGTTTTTAAAAAACAACGATTTAAATATTAGTCCAACTAACATTTAATTTATTTGACGAATGATATTTGATTGAGCGCGTATGACAAGTAATTAAACGAATATTGCAAATTCATTTCTTGCCTCCCACTATTTTTCGGCGAGCCTCTAACCCTCTGTCGAGTACTCGGGAAACCGTGTTTCCTAGCGGGATAGGATCCCGTTAAATATCACACAATCTTGACTTTGGCCAACAAATTGTATGATAATTAACTAGGTAGATCTCTAAGATCAATTGGATCCAATCCAATTCCTAGATCCAGTAGGGGGACATCCAAGTCCGAAACATATATCTTATATATGCCAATATATCCAATATATTGCCTAACCATTTTCCTCTGAATCAACTAAGCCTTGGCTTTGGCACAATAAACTTAGTGATCCCAGTCAAGCGTGACCCATTGACCATGGAAAGCTTCGTAATCAATGTCGATGGACAAGAAGTGATCTTGACTTTGGCCAACAAATCACGACTTGGACAAGACAATGATATGGAACAAAGCTCTCGTGATTCAAACACATCCTCGACGGAAAAAGGCATTGACTTTGGCCAACAAACCAATGCCAGTCTCGGATCTTGAGTAAGAATCACTCAATGGAAGGAAAAACGCTTAATATTATGTGAGGGTTTTTAGCGTGCAAATTGGCAACCAATTTATTATCTTTGTTAAGGTCTCATCATCATACACCCTTAAACATGCATTCTAAACAAATAATAAAGCGCGTATAAATAAATAATAATGATATACAGATGGATACTTTACACATTGATCCTATATCAAATCTCTCCATTTCCTCTCTCCCGCTAGCACAAATATTTGCTTCTACCAGTTACACTACACTTCTAAAGAAATCTCATTTACATTGAGGGGAATTGGTGAGAAGAGAAATATAAAGAGTCATAAGAGATAAGGTTGGACACGCAGGTCCAATTAATAAATTCTAAATTTATTACAACAATTTCTAAAATTGCCCCACCCATCTAATATCCATCCGATATTCATTATTCATGCATCGCAACCATGTATTCACACAAGCATGTTATCAATCAATCTAATCAAATTAATTAATCTGATAATTAATGACCATCCAATGTTCAAACAACGATTTGATTTTGCGCGAGTCAAACTCGTTTTGCGAATAAGTACTCAAAGTACGAATTCTCGAATTAAATTAAACTACAAAATTAAATCCAATTCAATTTGCATTTAATACTAATTCGCTATTTAATTCCAAATTAAATACTACACTTTATTTGACAAACCTTTACGACTTAAATTCCAAATTTAATCGTGACGGGTCTCAAAGCCCGATTAATATCCAATATTAATTTAATTAAAGTCCAATGGGCTTTTAATTATTTCTTAAGGCGTGGACTTTTGGTCAACTTGGGTCAAACCCAATAACCAAAGCCCAATCAAGGAGTAACCCCATAAGCCTAGAAATCAATTTAGGCCCAATTAAACTTTAAAGGTCCATTTGTCTCATTTGGGCTTTATAGAAGCGGTTTTGGGCCCAATTAGATCCAACCAATTTAGCCTAAACCTAACTTGGTACAACCAAGCCCAATAAGCCCATTTACAACATTCAAAAGCCCAAATCCAATTCAAGCCCAATTAATAAAATCATAAAAGTCCAATTTCATATCTAATTAATTTAAAGTGTATAACATAATTAATTACATAAATCAACATTTCCAAATCATCAATTTACATAACTAATCATGCTCAATTACATCAATTAGTGTCCAACACATTTTGACCAAAAATCAAACCCAATCATGCTCCATTAGTCTCGGCAATATGAGGATTTTTATGTCAAATTTTAAATCCAATCCAATTGAATCCAATTAAACACTAAATCCACATTCCCAATTGTTTCCAACTCATCCAATGAATCAAAAAAAAAACAAAAAATCCAAGACATTAGGGCTATTCATCAATTTGGCCAAGCCTAAAAAAATTGGGGAAAAATGTTCCAAACACAATTTCTTGAAATTGATCCAATCAATCTTCAATTCAACAACATTTAAGCATACTAAATCATCCAATTTCATTAAATCATGCTCAAATACAATTTACCAAATTTTAAGCCCTAAATCAAATTTCATGCTTTTACTCCGCTCTGATACCATTGTTGGAGTTCTACGGTCCCGAGGATCGAATAACAAGCATAAAATAAACATGCGAATACATCATGGAGTTGCGGAATACTCACAATGATGGGTTGAGCGATGCGGTGGACAATAAAAACTTCATTTTCTGCCCTTTGGTCCTCTCGGCAGTGAGCTTTCTGGTTGTCCTCATTTTCGGCCATGAACCTCCATGCAAGCTCCAAGCTTTGTGATGAAATTCCATGCACATGGGTGGGTTTCCCTATCACCTTCGCAAGAACATTTTGTGTGCTAGCACTTGGTGATTTTTGCCACAAAACCACCTTATTTCTTCTTCCTTGCTCTCGGTTTTTGCCCAGAAAACCAGTGAAGAACAGCCCACTTTGGGCGTGAATGAGAAGGAGAGAAAGAGAGGAGAAAGAGATAAAAATATGTTGTTATTTTAATTGATTTCCAAAATCAATAACATATACCAAACATTAAAATAATGGTATTAGTCATTCAAGCTTTCAAAAAGCTTTTCAACAACTTCTATCAGGTCACATCACTCAATCAATCAAGTGACTAGTTGTCATATCACTCAAAGTGACTAATGATTTGACGCTTGATGTGACTAGCGATTTGACGTTTGATATGACTTGCGTGCCGCACTCGAATTCGAAATGCGAATGCGCTCGCAAATAATCTCGGGCTCGGGTTCGCTAATTTCAAATTAACGAATTTTCCGTTGCGACGCATTAAATGATTATGCCTAGCGAAATCACTATTCACGTCGCTAACGAATTAATTCTAAATTAATTCGTTAATTCGTTCACCTGAATTAAAATCTAATTTTAATTCCGCGTCGAAATCCAATTTCGTATAATATATCGAATATATTATTTTATCGATTAATTCCAAATTAATCGTTTTCTCTCTTTAATTGATATTTTATCCCAGATAAAATATCTCCGCAATTAATCCCAGATTAATTTTCTCTCTCATCATTAATTAATCCCAGATTAATAAAGTGCGAGTCATACGTCATCGGTGAATCTCCGGGAAGCGACCCATGAGATCCCCGGATATGTTGGCAGTAAATCGGGTCGTCAGACTATCCGATCACGTAAGTACCAAGTACTATGTTTTACCGATTTACAATACAAGGTTGGCTTCTAGCAAAGCGCCATGCCTACCCAATTCTCCAGAAACATGCTTACAGGAATAAGCGATCTATATCAGGCGTAGTATACATAGTATTGTGTATCTCGATCCAGTATCTGATGTTCACATGCTAGGTCTGGGGCTGGAATTGTGTCTGCCCCGTACGAAGCACATGTCGGATGTCTGGTAACTAGTCTCTATATCGGATAAACATGACTTTGTCATTTTATCCCGATGACTGCAGTACATAAGAGAACCAGTACTGTATCCTACGTGACCATCATCTCCATATGACTGGAGTGACACTTCCGTCTTGACATCATACCTAACACACTACGATTCTCAATATACTCAGCAGAGGCGTACACAGAACCTGTTAAAGCCCTGGATGACCAAAACCAAAGTATATTGATTGTCGCAAGTATTAGCGGTGCAAGTCTCAGGTTAAGACCAAATAAACCTACCCTGATTTCGGACTTCCATAGACACATAGTCATACTACCAATGGAATTCCGAGGGGGTCTATCCAGAGCGAAGCTATTTCCCGTACCATCGGTAAAACACAACATCCTATTACATTTGCATGAGTATCCTATACCCAAATATATGAGAACTATGCCGTTACATAGTTAATTTGTACAACAACACCATGATCTGTACAAATAGTGACGCTATTGGTCATAACTTTCCAACAGGCGACTCCATTTATTTCTCCGGTTTAGTCCCCCCGCGGGCTACTCCGTACTCCTGACCAGGCCGCGAGCCTAGAACAGCGTCGTCGATTTATGTGTCCTACAGTCTGGCAACTCCACTGGGGATAGAGAATCGACCCCGAAATAATGTCTTGTAATGTTTGTGATTTGTGCTTTAGTTAATCGTGTCTACCGTGGGTTGAAAGGGTTTAATCAAAGGCACTATTAGAGCTAGGTAATGGTTTGGTGTCTTTCTTCATTCACTATCTTTCTAAAAGGAAAAGTTGTGATTGACTAATTTGGATGACCTATTGTTTATTCCTGTCACCAAGGCGATAAGAGCCTAAGAGGCTTGGGTATTTAAGAGAGTCCGCTCCACCCTCTCTCTGGGGAATCTTCAATAAGAAATCCATTTGACAGTCAGTCATGTATCATCACTCGTTGGCACGTACCTTAGCGTATAAAAAAGGTGCGCTCACTTGGTCGCCCGAACCCTTGAGTGGGGAGACCTAGTTGTGGGAAATCCTTCACCGACGAGAGCCTTTGTCTACTCTCCTATAAACCCGCATATGAACCATAGTCATATATCTCATCGAAGTTGCCCTTTTATGCTTTTGATAAAAACATGCATATTATATCTCATGCATCGAACGCATTTCATGCATCTCATGCATACACACATCATGTTAACCATGTGTCTTAAAAGCCATCATAGATATCCATTGGGTTAGAGAAAAAAAAAGATTTGTCAAGAAGAGTTTAGCAAACATGGATGTCAGGGAAAAGGAAACCGAGGAACAGAAAAATATACGGCAAGGATAGAAAGACCATTGTGAAAAAAAAAGAATAAAAAAAAAGAAAAAAAAAATGAAAAATTGATTGTTTGTTTTAGTCCTTAATAGTTAGGCATAAGTCCAATGATGAAATCGTTTTCTTTAGGGTGAAACCTTAGAAACAATAAGTGCGAGATGTACTCTCATCCGATATTTTGAGTAGTTGATCTTGGCTAGACTCGCGAGCACTTAATAATAGGATCTTAGCAGTGAAAGCCTGAGTAGTCGGCGAGATGACTAGTTAGGGAGATGGCAGATCAGTGAATGACCGTTTGCTTAGATGTCCATCCTGGTTTACTTATGTTACGATACGTGATATGGTTGGAAACGAAGAAAAAGTCTCTGAAAAGAAAAGGAAAAGACCGCCTATAACCGATAAGCGTGAAGCTACCTATTAGCGAGTATTATGACCACCATGAGGAGAAATGCTACCTTAAAGGGTAGGTGTGTCAAAAAAAAAAAAAAAAATAAAAAAAAAGTTCAAAATGAAAAGAAAGAAAAGAAAGAGACAAAAGAAAAAAAAAATAAAACCATATCATGTTTAGTACGAGGAAGTAATCACAGAGTATGATCAAGACATCCAAGTTGGTTAGACCCACTGATCCAATTCTCCGAGATAAAATCATCGAGTTGACTTACTCAATGATTAAGCTGTGAAAGAGCCTTGGCACACACACACTAGGAGTCTAGTTCAGATCACTCATTCAGACGATCAGATTTGAGTGTATTAAGTACTTTGAAGGTTCTCTGGTTTCGACATGAAGCATCCATTGATGACGAAAGTATGTTTAGCTATCAGGATTATCTCGTGAGAGGCAATACAAAATGTTGATATGCAACATCACATCAGGAGATCTACTTTGACCTAGTGCAAGCAACGAAGAGAAAAAAGCTAAACCAAGACTGGGGGTGACCATTCTACCATCTCACAAATGAGGGACATAACGAGAACTTGAGCTATGAGACAAAAGAAAACTAAGCAATCACCAGAAGGGAATTGACAGAAAGAAACTGTAAACAGACCCATGGGATGACCAAAGACAGTTATAGACGATGGACACCAAGGAGCACAAGGAAGACCTAACCCATCTGAATAGGAAACACATCCATGCATACATGCATACACGTCACATGCACGTAATTTTTGTTTTGTTTTGTTCGCAGGTTTCGAAGAAAAGGGAATAAAGCCCACAATCAGCACAGATCGGGAACAAAGCCTAGGGAATAAAGCCTACAATCAACAGTTCAGGAACAAAGCCCACAATCAACACGGATCGGGAACAAAGCCCAGGGAATAAAGCCCACAATCAACAGTTCGGGAATAAAGCCCACAATCAACTCAGATCAGGAACAAAGCCCATGGAATAAAGCCCACAATCAGCACAGATTGGGAAGAAAGCCCAGGCAACAAAGCCCACACTTAACACAATTCGGAACAAAGCCCCGGGAACAAAGCCCACACTTAACACAGTTCGAGAATAAAGCCCATGGGAATAAAACCTTATCTTAACACTGTTCGGGAACAAAGCCCAGAGAATAAAGCCCTATCTTAACACAGTTCGGGAACAAAGCCCAGGGGAATAAAGCCCTATCTTAACACAGTTCCGGAACAAAGCCCGGGGAACAAAGCCCACAGTCAGCACAGTTCGGGAACAAAGCCCAGGGAATAAAGCCCACAATTAATTCAGTTCGGGAATAAAGCCCACAGTCAACATAAGTTTGGGAACAAAGCCCAGGGAATAAAGCCCACATTCAGTACTGCTCGGGAACAAAGCCCACAATCAACAGTTCGGGAATAAAGCCCAGGGACCATAGCTAACACTTAACACAGTTCGGGAATAAAACCCAGGGGAATAAAGCCCTATCTTAACATAGTTCAGGAACAAATCCCATGGGAATAAAGCTTTATCTTAACACAGTTCAGGAACAAAGCCTGGGGAACAAAGACTACTCTCAACACAGCTCGGGAATAAAGCCCAAGGGAACAAAGCCCACTCTCAACACAGTTCGGGAACAAATCCCGGGGAACAAAGCCCACTCTCAACACAGCTCGGGAATAAAGCCTAGGGGAACAAAGCCCACAATCTACACAATCCGAGGAACAAAGCCCACTCTCAACACAGCTCGGGAATAAAGCCCAAGGGAACAAAGCCCACTCTCAACACAGTTCGAGAACAAAGCATGGGGAACAAAGCCCACTCTTAACACAGCTCGGGAATAAACCCCAGAATCTACATAATTCGGGAACAAAGCCCACTCTCAACACAGTTCGGGAATAAAGCCCAGGGTAACAAAGCCCTCTCTCAACACAGTTCGGGAACAAAGCCCATATTCAATACAGTTTGGGAACAAAGCCTAAAGGTCAAAGCATCTCAGGATAACAAGTAAGATAAGCAACAGCTGGCGAGCCAGGTAAGTAAAATGCATGCATAACTTTGATAGGATTGTCATTGTCACACACTGCACAAGTCCCATCAAAGTGGGGGCGACTGTAGGCACTGCATTTTTGCATATAAGTCCCGATGATAAGCCTCGTACGGAGGCACTACCCTTTAAGTTACGGAAGTCGCGGGAAACAGACGTCGGAAGGGAAAAGTCAGAAATCAATACCCTATTGGATTAATTTTTTGCTTAACTTCGGGTTTGCTCGTTAGAATTCTGTTTAAAACTTATCCTTGGCCCAAAACAGCCGCAAGCTACACACCAAAGCCCACCAAAAGGACCAGCCCCACGCCCAAAGCCTTCCCATCACACCCCTAAGCCCATTAAAACACATCCAAAATAATAAATCCACACATTAAACACATGTTGAAATCTAAATAAGTCACTTTCCCGAATTAAAAGAATCAAATTAAATCACATTCTTAATTAAATTAAATCACATTCCTAAACTAAATAAAATCAAATCAAATTAAATCAAATTACCTTCCTAAATTGAAGAGATCTTTTCCTTATGATACATAAACTAAATATCTCCCAAAATTACACAATATTCTTTCCCTATTAACATAAGGACAACCTCAACCCTTGCCTATAAAAAGAAGCCTAAACCCAACTCTTGGAGACCCTAGCTCATCCACGGCACTCATAGAGAAAAACCCTAAAGCTTCACGCCTCTCTCTCGGAGAACAACCCAAAAAACCCTAACCACCATCTCTTCTCTCCCTTCATGCTCAAACCATCAAAACACCTTCAGTAGCTCGGCACAGTCACGCAGCACTCTCTTCTCCTCACTCTCCCTCCATTAACCACTCGGCCACCTTCCTCTCAACTAGAACGAAAAACCCTAACAGACGCTGTTCTCTCCCATAACCACTCGGTCCTAAGCCTAAACGCATCTCACACACGGCAAAACCAAGAAACAACAAGCGAATAAGCCCCTCACGTCCCTTGCATGTCTCTTCACGGCCACAAACCCTAACCCTCATTCAAAAGCTTCACGCAACAACCAGATAATCTACGAACCCTCTAAATCCTCCCGGCATCACCCAAACAACATAAAACAATAAGAAAACACAATAAACCCTAAGCCGTGAGCTGCTACTTTCACCGAACCAAACAGCTAACCACACGTGAAACAAACAGTACACTGACACCGATTCACACTTAGCCATAAAGCCCTCACCGACACAAGAAAATATCCCCCCAAAATAGAACAAACACAACCTCTAAACTGATCCAAAATGCAGCCCTCACCGACCAGAAAATAGCCCACCGAATCAGCCCTAACTGAGAAAACAATAACAAAACCCTAGGCCAAAAAGGCCCCTCATGCGAATCCAATAAACCCTTCAAACACAGCCTCTAAACCAGTCTGCAAAACAGCCTCCAAATAACCACCAAAATAGTCCCAAAACAGCGAGTGAAAATAGCGGAAGCAGCGAGTAAAAAATAGTGAAAAAAACCGCAGAAAAAAAGTGAGGAAAACATGGACGAAACAACGAAACAGTGAGCGAAATTGTGAACCAGAAAACCAGAAAAATAGTGAAGCGTTAACCCTTTCGGCGACTTCCCAACGCACTCCCGGGAAGCGACTTAAAATGTAAGACCTGTGGGTACCCTTTGTTATATTTTATTTTGTCGTCCCGGACACGGCATGCTTGGTTGGACGTGAGATATGTCCAACCGGGTATGCGAAGTCCTATATTGAAAACGACCAAATTCTTTGGTCACATATTTATTATTCCGCATTTATTTGATGTTATTAGTATTTTATTATTTGGCATTTAATTCATGTTTATTGTTGTTTTATTGTTCCGTATTTATTTTGGGTTATTTATCTTTCCTCATTGTTTCGCATGTTTGTCTATTCAGTTATTTATGGTTATATGCATTATCATGTTTCATGTATGTCAATATTGGGTTAGTGATTGAGTGTTGCCTCTCGTGGTATATCGGATGCAAACCCAGACGTAAATTACGTAGCCGAATCCGAATGACGGTAGTGCGGTCTGTACTTGGGATACAACTCCACGTACCGCTTGAAGAAACGTTCACGCATATGTTCATGCAATTGTGTGCTTACCGTTATGTCGATTTACTTTTATGCATGCAAACTTAGATATAGGTTGTATGCGAACTTAGATATAGGTTGTATGCGCACTTAGATATAGGTTGTATGCAAACTTAGAGGTAGGTTATTCTTGCGTATGTATGTTGCGTAGGCTTGGTTATATTATCGCATAAATCCGTTCATTACAAGTGGCATAAGTAAGGGACCATTCCGAACCCAACGGGTTGAGGTCTTCCCTTGCGAGGGGTGAGTGCGGCCTTAAATCATTTCCCAGTTCACGCTGGGTGGCTACTCCATTTATTTCTCCGGTTTAGTCCCCCTGCGGGCTACTTCGTACGCCCGACCATGTCGCGAGCCTGGAACAACGTCGTCGATTTTTATGTCCTACAGTCTGGCGACTCCACTGGGATAGAGAATCGGCCCGGAAATAATGTCTTGTAATGTTTGTGATTTTTGCTTTAGTTAATCATGTCTACCGTGGGTTGAAGGGGTTTAATCAAAGGCACTATTAGAGCTAGGTAATGGTTTGTTGTCTTTCTTCATTCACTACCTTTCTATAAGGAAAAGCTGTGAAGGCACCAAGATAATCACTTACTCGAAGCTTACCATGATGGACTAATTTGGAGGACCTATTGTTTATTCCTGTCACCAAGGCGATAAGAGCATAAGAGGCTTGGGTATTTAAGAGAGTCACTCCACCCTCTCTCTAGGGAATCTTCAATAAGAAATCCATTTGACAGTCAGTCATGTATCATCACTCGTTGGCACATACCTTAGCGTATAAAAAAGGTACGCTCACTCGGTTGCTCGAACCCTTGAGTGGGGAGACCTAGTTGT
Source organism: Zanthoxylum bungeanum (assembly GCA_019454045.1). Lineage (NCBI taxonomy): Eukaryota > Viridiplantae > Streptophyta > Magnoliopsida > Sapindales > Rutaceae > Zanthoxylum > Zanthoxylum bungeanum. The sequence goes on from SKCR01052747.1 coordinate 59,130, forward strand.
GGGCAATCCTTCGCCGACGAGAGCCTTTGTCTACTCTCCTATAAACCCGCATATGAACCATAGTCATATATCTCATCGAAGTTTCATGCATCTCATGCATTTCATCGAAGTTTCATGCATCTCATCGCACGCATTTCATGCGTACACGCATCATGTTAACCCTGTGTCTTAAAAGCCATCATAGATATCGGTTGGGTTAGAGAATAAAAAAAGATTTGTCAAGAAGAGTTTAGCAAACATGGATGTCGGGGAAAAGGAAACCGAGGAACATAAAAATATACGGCAAGGATAGAAAGACCATTGTGTAAAGAAAAAGAAGAGAAAAAAAAAGAAAAAAATGAATGAAAAAAAAAGAAAAAAAAAGAAAAATTGATTGTTTGTTTTAGTCTTTAATAGTTAGACATAAGTCCAATGATGAAATCGTTTGCTTTAGGGTGAAACCTTAGAAACAATAAGTGGGAGTTGTACTCTCATCCGATATTTTGAGTAGTTGATCTTGGCTAGACTTGCGAGCACTTAATTATAGGATCTTAGCAGTGAAAGCCTGAGTAGTCGGCGAGATGACTAGTTAGGGAGATGGCGGATCAGTGAATGACCGTTTGCTTAGATGTCCATCCTGGTTTACTTATGTTACGATATGTGATATGGTTGGAAACGAAGAAAAAGTCTCTGAAAAGAAAAGGAAAAATAGACCGCCTATAACCGATAAGCGTGAAGCTACCCATAGGCGAGTATTAGGACCACCATGAGGAGAAATGCTACCTTAAAGGGTAGGTGTGTAAAAAAAAGGAGAATAAAAAAAAAGAAAAAAAGAGAAAAAGAAAAAGAAAGTTCAAAATGAAAAGAAAGAAAAGAAAGAGACAAAAGAAAAAAGAAGAAAACCATATCATGTTGAGTACGAAGAAGTAATCACAGAGTATGATCAAGACATCCAAGTTGGTTAGACCCACTAATCCAATTCTCCAAGATAAAATCATCGAGTTGACTTACTCAATGATTAAGCTGTGAAAGAGCCTTGGCACACACACACACTAGGAGTCTAGTTCAGATCAATAATTCAGACAATCAGATTTGAGTGTATTAAGTACTTTGAAGGTTCTCTGGTTTCGAAACGAAGCATCCATTGAGGACGAAAATATGATTAGCTATCAGGATTATCTCGTGGGAGGCAATACAGAATGTTGATATGCAACATCACATCATGAGATCTACTTTGACCTAGTGCAAGCAACGAAGAGAAAAAACTAAACTAAGACTTGGGACGACCAGTCTACCACCTCGCAAATGAGGGACATAACGGGAACTTGAGCTATGAGACAAAATAAAACTAAGCAATCACCAGAAGGGAATTGACAGAAAGAAACTGTAAACAGACCCAGGGGACAACCAAAGACTGTTATAGACGAAGGACACCAAGGTGCACAAGGAAGACCTAACCCATCGGAATAGGAAACATATCCATGCATACATGCATACACGTCACATGCACGTAATTTTTATTTTGTTTTGTTCGCAGGTTTTGAAGAAAAGGGAATAAAGCCCACAATCAGCACAGATCGGGAACAAAGCCCAGGAATAAAGACAACAATCAACAGTTCAGGAACAAAGCCCACAATCAACACAGATCGGGAACAAAGCCCACAATCAATAGTTCGGGAATAAAGCCAACAATCAACTCAGATCGGGAACAAAGCCCAGGGAATAAAGCCCAAAATCAGCACAAATCGGGAACAAAGCCCAGGGAACAAAGCCCACACTTAACACAGTTCGGGAACAAAGCCCAGGGAACAAAGCCCACACTTAACACAGTTCGGGAACAAAGCCCAGGGAACAAAGCCCACACTTAACACAGTTCGGAAATAAAGCCCAGGGGAATAAAGCTCTATCTTAACACAGTTCGGGAACAAAGCCTAAGGAATAAAGCCCTATATTAACACAGTTCGGGAACAAAGCCCATGGAAATAAAGCCCTATCTTAACACAGTTCAGGAACAAAGCCCAAGGAACAAAGCCCACAGTCAGCACAGTTCGGGAACAAAGCCTAGAGAATAAAGCCCACAATTATTTAGTTCGGGAATAAAGCCTACAGTCAACATAAGTTTGGGAACAAAGCCCAGGGAATAAAGCCCACGTTCAGTACAGCTCGGGAACAAAGCCCACAATCAACAGTTCGGGAACAAAGCCCAGGGAACAAAGCTAACACTTAACGTAGTTCGGGAATAAAACCCAGGGGAATAAAGCCCTATCTTAACACAGTTCGGGAACAAAGCCCATGGGAATAAAGCCCTATCTTAACACAGTTCGGGAACAAAGCCCGGGGAACAAAGCCTACTCTCAACATAGCTCGGGAATAAAGCCCAAGGGAACAAATCCCACTCTCAACACAGTTCGGGAACAAAGCCCGGGGAACAAAGCCCACTCTCAACACAGCTCGGGAATAAAGCCCAGGGGAACAAAGCCCACAATCTACACAATTCGGGGAACAAAGCCCACTCTCAACATAGCTCGGGAATAAAGCCCAAGGGAACAAAGCCCACTCTCAACACAATTCGGGAACTAAGCCTGGGGAACAAAGCCCACTCTCAACACAGCTCGGGAAGAAAGCCCAGGGGAACAAAGCCCACAATCTACACAATTCGGGAACAAAGCCCACTCTCAACACAGTTCGGGAATAAAGCCTAGGGGACAAAGCCCTCTCTCAACACAGTTCGGGAACAAAGCCCATATTCAATACAGTTTGGGAACAAAGCCTAAAGGTCAAAGCATCTCAGGATAAAAAGTAAGATAAGTAACAGCTGGCGAGCCAGGTAAGTAAAATGCATGCATAACTTTGATAGGATTGTCATTGTCACACACTGCACAAGTCCCATCAAAGTGGGGGTGACTATTGGCACTGCATTTTTGCATATAAGTCCTGATGATGAGCCTCGTACGGAGGCACTACCCTTTAAGTTGCGGAAGTCGCTTGAAACAGACGTCGGAAGGGAAAATTCAGAAATCAATACCCTGTTGGATTAATTCGTTTACTTAACTTCATGTTTGCTCGTTAGACTTCTGTTTAAAACTTATCCTTGGCCCAAAAGCCCCGCAAGCTACACACCAAAGCCCACCAAAAGGACCAGCCCCACGCCCAAAGCCTTCCCATCACACGCCCAAGCCCATTAAAACACATCCAAAATAATAAATCCACACATTAAACACATGTTGAAATCTAAATAAGCCACATTCCCGAATTAAAAGAATCAAATTAAATCACCTACCTAATTAAATTAAATCACATTCCTAAACTAAATAAAATAAAATCAAATCAAATCAAATCTCCTTCCCGAATTAAAAGAATCAAATTAAATCACCTTCCTAATTAAATTAAATCACATTCCTAAACTAAATAAAATAAAATCAAATTAAATCAAATTACCTTCCTAAATTGAAGAGATCTTTTCCTTATGATACACAAACTAAATATCCCCCATAATTACACAATATTCTTTCCCTATTCACGTAAGGACAACCTCAACCATTGCCTATAAAAAGAAACCTAAACCCAAATCTTGGAGACCCTAGCTCATCCACGGCATTCATAGAGAAAAACCCTAAAGCTTCACTCCTCTTTCTCGGAGAACAACCCAAAAAACCCTAACCACCATCTCTTCTCTCCCTAAACGCTCAAACCAACAAAACACCTTCAGTAGCTCGGCACAGTCACGCAGCCCTCCTTTAACCACTCGGCCACCTTCCTCTCAACTAGAACGAAAAACCCTAACAGATGTTGCTCTCTCCCATAACCACTCGGTCCTAACCCTAAACGCAGCTCACACACGGCCAAACCAAGAAACAACAAGCGAATAAGCCCCTCACATCCCTTGCATGTCTCTTCACGGCCACAAAACCTAACCCTCATTCAAAAGCTTCACGCAATAACCAGATAATCTACAAACCCTCTCACTCCTCCCATCATCACCTAAACAACACAAAACAATAAGAACACACAATAAACCCTAAGTTGTGAGCTGCTACTTTCACCGATACAAACAGCTAACCACACGTGAAACAAACAGCACACTGACACCGATTCACACTTAGCCACAAAGCCCTCACCGACACAAGAAAATATCCCCCCAAAATAGAACAAACACAACCTCTAAACTTATCCAAAAAGCAGCCCTCACCGACCAGAAAACAGCCCACCAAATCAGCCCTAACTGAGATAGCAACAACAAAACCCTAAGAAAAAAAGAGCCCCTCTAGCGAACCCAATAAACCCTTCAAACACAGCCTATAACCCAGTCCGTAAAACAGCCTCCAAATAACTGCCAAAACAGTCCCAAAAAAGCCAGTGAAAACAGCGGAAGCACAGAGCAAAAAACAGAGAAAATAATCACAGAAAAACAGTGAGGAAAGCATGGAAGAAACAGTGAAATAGTGAACCAGAAAACCAGAAAAATAGTGAAGCGTTAACCCTTTCGGCGAAGTCCCAACGCACTCCCAGGAAGCGACTTAAAAGGTAAGACCTGAGATATATTTTATTTTGTCGTCCCAGACACGGCATGCTTGGTTGGACGTGAGATATGTCCAACCGGGAATACGAAGTCCAATATTGAAAACGACCAAATTCTTTGGTCAAATATTTATTATTCTGCATTTATTTGATGTTATTAGTCTTTTATTATTTTGCATTTAATTCATGTTTATTGTTGTTTTATTGTTCCGTATTTATTTTGGGTTATTTATCTTTCCTCATTCTTTCGCATGTTTATCTATTCGGTTATTTATGGTTATATGCATTATCATGTTTCATGTATGTCAATATTGGGTTAGTGATTGAGTGTTGCTTCTCGTGGTATATCAGATGGAAACCCAGACGTAAATTCCGTAGCCGAATCCGAATAGATGGTAGTGCGGTCTGTACTTGGGATACAACTCCACATACCGCTTGAAGAAACGTTCACGCATATGTTCATGCAATTGTGTGCTTACCGTTATGTCAATTTACTTTTATGCATGCAAACTTAGATATAGGTTGTATGCGAACTTAGATATAGGTTGTATGCGCACTTAGATATAGGTTGTATGCAAACTTAGAGGTAGGTTATTCTTGCGTATGTATGTTGCGTAGACTTGGTTATATTATCGCATAAATCCATTCATTACAAGTGGCATAAGTAAGGGACCATTCCGAACCCAACAGTTTGAGGTCTTCCCTTGCGAGGGGTGAGTGCGGCCTTAAATCATTTCCTAGTTCACGCTGGGTGGCGACTCCATTTATTTCTCCAGTTTAGTCCCCCCGCGGGCTACTCCGTACTCCCGACCAGGCCGCGAGCCTGGATCAGCGTCGTCGATTTATGTGTCCTACTGTCTGGCGACTCCACTGGGGATAGAGAATCGGCCCCAAAATAATGTCTTGTAATGTTTGTGATTTTTGCTTTAGTTAATCGTGTCTACCGTGGGTTGAAGGGGTTTAATCAAAGGCACTATTAGAGCTAGGTAATGGTTTGGTGTCTTTCTTCATTCACTACCTTTCTATAAGGAAAAGCTGTGAAGGCACCTAGATAATCATTTACTCGAAGCTTACCATGATGGACTAATTTGGAGGACCTATTGTTTATTCTGTCACTAAGGTGATAAGAGCATAAGAGGCTTGGGTATTTAAGAGAGTCACGCCACCCTATCTCTGGGGAATCTTCAATAAGAAATCCATTTGACAGTTGACCGGCGTAAACACACACGTATAACGCAAGCGTACGTATCGTTCAAGTAGTATAAAAAGTATCGATCCCACGAGGACTTAAAACCTTATCTATCAATTTTTATGAGGTCAAATGATTACTAGTATCTAACAGGTTTTTTATTGATTTGAAATGGCGACGATTCTAAATTTAAAGACAAGTAAATAAAATTGTTTGAAAGTAGATTTTAAGAAAATTCAATATTAAAAACTATCTAGGGTTGTGATTTATTCCAATATTATTTAAAGATGAAGTGGTTATCTTATAGTTGGGTAAAATATTGATTTATTAACCTGGAACACTAAATTATGTAATAGCCTCTTCTGATGGTCAATTACAAATACCTTGTAAAATCCAATTGAACCATATGTCTATGTCAACCAAATTACCTAGATTCATTAAGATTAAGTTCCAATTATGGCTACCCCCGCCCGACAGGTATATTCCTATCCTGTAAGGAAATCTATTAAAAGGGTTATCTATCCTCAAGGAAGATCGTGGGCTATTGATTCTAAGGTCTTAAACCTAAAATCCCTATGTCTAGTTTATTTTAAGTTTACCTTATCAATTTTATTAGTGGCCAGTTAATAAAAAGCATTAAGATTAAGACTCAATAAATAAATCTTTATATTACCCAAATTATTACACATAGCTAGGGCTAATGAAAACTTAAAAGTAAAAGCCATAAGTAACAGTGCTGAAAAGTAATTGCAGTAAAGTAAAAGCTTAAAAATAAAATAAAATAAAATGCTAAGGTAAAAGGAATTATTTCTACTACTACTTATTTAGATATCTCCCAGTAAAATAATATATAAACTTGTGATTATTACCAACCAGCCATATAGGCGGTAACCTGATTAAGTTAATTTAAGTTCAACCAGCCATAAAGGCGGAACCAAGTTAAACCAACCATAAAGGCGGAACCAAAATAAACCAGCCATAAAGGCGGAACCAAAATTAAATTACCAACCGACCAATCTGGCGGTATCCTTGCTTAGTCAGGTTTAACCAGTTTAAATTAAATAGCCAACCGACCAATATAGCGGTATTCATTTTTAAGTCAAATTTTAAATAGTAAATATATTATTTTTAAGGGAGATTAATCTAAATAGTAATAGTAAAAGAATTACCTTTCACCCTAGCATAAGGAAGTTACCTCCTCATAGTGAATAGTAAAAACTGTAAAATAAAGAAAGTAAATTATTATTATTACAGAACGTAATTAAAAATTACAAAACTAAATTAAAAGAAACTTAGAGAGAGAAGAACTCCCTAATTACATCAAAGAAGTGGGAGGGAGAGGTGCACTGAAATCTGAAATTTCGAGCTCTATTTATAGGCGCGAATAAGGTTCCAGCGTCGTGACGCTGGTTACAGTGAATCGTGGCACAATGACGGCTTGACATGTGGTGAGGCGGCTAAGAGATTAGATCTTTATCCGATGACGTGGCACTGTTCATGACGTCATTGCTTACGTCATGCTGACGTGTGGAGGGTGATTGTCGGCATCGTGAGATCTCGACACGTGGCACCGGCGCACATTAGCATCTCCGTTGTGATGGCGACACGTGGCAAGCGCAAGATAGCATGATCGGCGCATTTTAGCAGGCGGCGCACGTTAGCAAACTTTCTGATTGGTCCACGTGTCCACGGCGCATGTTAGCAATTCCGGCGCATTCTGGGCGTCGCGACACGCAAGGCTTCAGCGTCGCGACGCTGAAATGACGATTTTGCCCTTTTTGTCCAGTTTTCCCTGTTTTGCTCCAATTCACCTCTAGAATGTCCTGAAACTTTATTTATCTACAAAATAACACAAAACACATCAAAATATTCACAAAAATCAAGAAACTATACAAAATATAAGGTTCAATGAGTGGGAAATAGTGATATAAATACCACTCATCAACAGTCAGTCATGTATCATCACTCGTTGGCACGTACCTTAGCATATAAAAAAGGCGCGCTCACTCGGTCGCTCGAACCCTTGAGTGGGGAGACCTAGTTGTGGGCAATCCTTCGCCGACGGGAGCCTTTGTCTACTCTCCTATAAACCCGCATATGAACCATAGTCATATATCTCATCGAAGTTGCCCTTTTATGCTTTTGATAAACACATGCATATTATATCTCATGCATCGCACGCATTTCATGCATCTAATGCATACACGCATCATGTTAACCCTGTGTCTTAAAAGCCATCATAGATATCCATTGGGTTAGAGAAAAAAAAAGATTTGTCAAGAAAAGTTTAGCAAACATGGATGTCGGGGAAAAGGAAACTGAGGAACAGAAAAATATATGGCAATGATAGAAAGACCATTGTGTAAAGAAAAAAAAAGAAAAAAAAATTGATTGTTTGTTTTAGTCCTTAATAGTTAGGCATAAGTCCAATGATGAAATCGTTCGCTTTAGGGTGAAACCTTAGAAACAATAAGTGCGAGATGTACTCTCATCCGATATTTTGAGTAGTTGATCTTGGCTAGACTTGCAAGCACTTAATTATAGGATCTTAGCAGTGAAAGCCTGAGTAGTCGGCGAGATGACTAGTTAGGGAGATGACGGATCAGTGAATGACCGTTTGCTTAGATGTCCATCCTGGTTTACTTATGTTACGATACGTGACATGGTTGGAAACGAAGAAAAAATCTCTGAAAAGAAAAGGAAAAATAGACCGCCTATAACCGATAAGCGTGAAACTACCCATGGGCGAGTATTAGGACCACCATGAGGAGAAATGCTACCTTAAAGGGTAGGTGTGTAAAAAAAAAGGAGAATAAAAAAAAGAAGAAAAAAAGAGAAAAAGAAAAAGAAAGTTCAAAATGAAAAGAAAGAAAAGAAAGAGACAAAAGAAAAAAGAAGAAAACCATATCATGTTGAGTACGAAGAAGTAATCACAGAGTATGATCAAGACATCCAAGTTGGTTAGACCCACTAATCCAATTCTCCAAGATAAAATCATCGAGTTGACTTACTCAATGATTAAGCTGTGAAAGAGCCTTGGCACACACACACACACTAGGAGTCTAGTTCAGATCAATAATTCAGACAATCAGATTTGAGTGTATTAAGTACTTTGAAGGTTCTCTGGTTTCGACATGAAGCATCCGTTGAAGACGAAAATATGATTAGCTATCAGGATTATCTCGTGAGAGGCAGTACAGAATGTTGATATGCAACATCACATCGGGAGATCTACTTTGACCTAGTGCAAGCAACGAAGAGCAAAAAGCTAAACCAAGACTGGGGGCGACCAGTCTACCAGCTCGCAAATGAGGGATATAACGGGAACTTGAGCTATGAGACAAAAGAAAACTAAGCAATCACCAGAAGGGAATTGACAGAAAGAAACTGTAAACAGACCCATGGGACGACCAAAGACAGTTATAGACGAAAGACACCAAGGAGCACAAGGAAGACCTAACCCATCGGAATAGGAAACAGATCCATGCATACATGCATACACGTCACATACACGCAATTTTTGTTTTGTTTTGCTCGCAGGTTTCGAAGAAAAGGGAATAAAACCCACAATCAGCACAGACCGGGAACAAAGCCCAGGGAATAAAGCCCACAATCAACAGTTCGGGAACAAAGCCCACAATCAACACAGATCGGGAACAAAGCCCATGGAATAAAGCCGAAAATCAACAGTTCGGGAATAAGGCCCACAATCAACTCAGATCGGGAAAAAAGCCCAGGAAATAAAGCCCACAATCAGCACAGATCGGGAACAAAGCCCACAATCAGCACAGATCGGGAACAAAGCCCACACTTAACACAGTTCGGGAACAAAGCCCAGGGAACAAAGCTCACACTTAACACAGTTCGAGAATAAAGCCTAGGGAAATAAAACCATATCTTAACACAGTTCGGGAACAAAGCCCAGGGAATAAAGCCCTATCTTAACATAGTTCGGGAACAAAGCCCAGGGGAATAAAGCCCTATCTTAACACAGTTCGGGAACAAAACCCGGGGAACAAAACCCACAGTCAGCAGAGTTCGGGAACAAAGCCCAGGGAATAAAGCCCAAAATTAATTCAGTTCGGGAATAAAGCCCACAGTCAACCTAAGTTTGGGAACAAAGCCCAGGGAATAAAGCCCACATTCAGTACTGCTCGGGAACAAAGCCCACAATCAACAGTTCGGGAACAAAGCCCATGGGAATAAAGCCTATCTTAACACAGTTCGGGAACAAAGCCCATGGGAATAAAGCCATATATTAACATAGTTCGGTAACAAAGCCCGAGGAACAAAGCCCACTCTCAACACAGCTCGGGAATAAAGCCCAAGGGAAAAAAGCCCACTCTCAACACAGTTCGGGAACAAAGCCCGGGGAACAAAGCCCACTCTCAACACAACTCGGGAATAAAGCCCAGGGGAACAAAGCCCATAATCTACACAATTCGGGAACAAAGCCCACTCTCAACATAGCTCGGGAATAAAGCCCAAGGGAACAAAGCCCACTCTCAACACAGTTCGGGAACTAAGCCTGGGGAACAAAGCCCACTCTCAACACAGCTCGGGAAGAAAGCCCAGGGGAACAAAGCCTACAATCTACACAATTCGGGAACAAAGCCCACTCTCAACACAGTTCGGGAATAAAGCCTAGGGGACAAAGCCCTCTCTCAACACAGTTCGGGAACAAAGCCCATATTCAATACAGTTTGGGAACAAAGCCTAAAGGTCAAAGCATCCCAGGATAACAAGTAAGATAAGCAACAGCTGGCGAGCCAGGTAAGTAAAATGCATGCATAACTTTGATAGGATTATCATTGTCACACACTGCACAAGTCCTATCAAAGTGGGGGCGACTGTAGGCACTGCATTTTTGCATATGAGTCTCGATGATGAGCCTCATACGGAGGCACTACCCTTTAAGTTAAGGAAGTCACGGGAAACAGACGTCGGAAGGGAAAAGTCAGAAATCAATACCCTGTTAGATTAATTCGTTTGCTTAGCTTCGGGTTTGCTCGTTAGACTTCTGTTTAAAACTTATCCTTGGCCCAAAACCCCCGCAAGCTACACACCAAAGCCCACCAAAAGGACCAGCCTCACGTCCAAAGCATCACACGCCCAAGCCCATTAAAACACATCAAAAATAATAAATCCACACATTAAACACATGTTGAAATCTAAATAAGTCACCATCCCGAATTAAAAGAATCAAATTAAATCACATTCCTAATTAAATTAAATCATATTCCTAACTAAATAAAATCAAATCAAATTAAATCAAATCACCTTCCCGAATTAAAAGAATCAAATTAAATCAACTTCCTAATTAAATTAAATCACATTCCTAAACTAAATAAAATCAAATCAAATTAAATCAACTTACGTTCCTAAATTGAAGAGATCATTTCCTTATGATACACAAACTAAATATCACTCATAATTACACAATATTCTTTCCCTATTCACATAAGGACAAGCCCAACCCTTGCCTATAAAAAGAAGCCTAAACCCAACTCTTGGAGACCCTAGCTCATCGACGACACTCATAGAGAAAAACCCTAAAGCTTCACACCTCTCTCTCGGAGAACAACCCAAAAAACCCTAACCACCATCTCTTCTCTCCCTTCACGTTCAAACCAACAAAACACCTTCAGTAGCACGGCACAGTCACGCAGCCCTCTCTTCTCCTCACTCTCCCTCCTTTAACCACTCGGCCACCTTCCTCTCAACCAGAACGAAAAACCCTAATAGAAGTTGCTCTCTCACATAACCACTCGGTCCTAACCCTAAACGCAGCTTACACACGGCCAAACCAAGAAACAACAAGCGAATAAGCCCTTCACATCCCTTGCATGTCTCTTCACGGCCACAAACCCTAACCCTCTTTGAAAAGCTTCACGCAACAACTAGATAATCTACAAACCCTCTCACTCCTCCCGGTATCACCCAAACAACACAAAATAATAAGAAACACACAACAAACCCTAAGCCATGAACGGATACTTTCACCGAACCAAACAGCTAACCACACGTGAAATAAACAACACACTGACACCGATTCACACTTAGCCACAAAGCCCTCACCGACACAAGAAACTATCCCCCAAAAACAGAACAAACACAACCTCTAAACTGATCCAAAAAGTAGCCCTCACCAACCAGAAAAATAGCCCACCGAATCAGCCCTAACTGAGACAGCAACAACAAAACCCTAAGCCAAAAAGAGCCCCTACAACGAACCCAATAAACCCTTCAAACACAGCCTCTAAACCAGTCCGCAAAACCACCTCCAAATAACCACTGAAACTGTCCTAAAATAGCTAGTGAAAATAGCGGAAGCAGCGAGTAAAAAACAGAGAAAACAATCGCAGAAAAATAGTGAGGAAAGCGCGGACGAAACAACGAAACAGTGAATGAAACTGTGAACCAGAAAACCAGAAAAATAGTGAAGCGTTAACCCTTTCGGCGACGTCCCAACGCACTCCCGGGAAGCGACTTAAAATGTAAGACCTGAGGGCACCATTTGTTATATTTTATTTTTTCGTCCCGGACACGACATGTTTGGTTGGACGTGAGATATGTCCAACCAGGTATGCGAAGTCCTATATTGAAAACGGCCAAATTCTTTGGTCACATATTTATTATTCCGCATTTATTTGATGTTATTAGTCTTTTATTATTTTTCATTTAATTCATGTTTATTGTTGTTTTATTGTTCCGCATTTATTTTGTGTTATTTATCTTTCCTCATTGTTTCGCATGTTTGTCTATTCGGTTATTTATGGTTATATGCATTATCATGTTTCATGTATGTCAATATTGGGTTAGTGATTGAGTATTTCTTCTTGTGGTATATCGGATGGAAATCCAGACGTAAATTTCGTAGCCGAATCCGAATGGACGGTAGTGCGGTCTGTACTTGGGATACAACTCCATGTTCCGCTTGATGAAACGTTCACGCATATATTCATTCAATTGTGTGCTTACCGTTATGTCGATTTACTTTTATGCATGCAGATTTAGATATAGGTTTTATGCAAACTTAGATATAGGTTGTATGCAAACTTAGAGGTAGGTTATTCTTGCGTATGTATGTTGCGTAGACTTTGTTATATTATCGTATAAATCCGTTCATTATAAGTGGCATAAGTAAGGGACCATTCTGAACCCAACGGTTTGGGTCTTCGATTGCGAGGGGTGAATGCGGCCTTAAATCATTTCCCAGTTCACGCTGAGTGGTGACTCCATTTATTTCTCCGGTTTAGTCCCATGCGAGCTACTCCGTATTCCCGACCAGACCGCGAGCCTGGAACATCGTCGCCGATTTATGTGTCCTACAGTTATGTTTTTCTTATTGCTCCCTACATACTTAATAGGGTTCCATCGAAAGTTGTTTCTTCGACCCCCTTGATAAGTGTGGTTTATACCCACTTATTCCTACATGCATAGCTCACTATTTTGTTAGATTCTGTATCATTTAATGTATTTTGTAATTCTTTTATGTTTTATTTATTGGAAGCATTAATATATGGATCTTGGGGCATTTATACGTATTTTGGGACCATACTGTTAGGGATATGCCCGGTACCCAACTTGTGGATGGGCTATATGTACATTTATTTGCAATATTTTCATTAATTAATAAAATGGCAATCTTTATTTTACGTGTCTTACATAAATTATATGAATCATCAAACACTGTAATAAATCTCTTTGAGTAATAAGATGATGACTTCCATGCCTTATGAGAATCATTACTCTCAAACGTTCCTAGTCATCATTAATCTCCGTTCACAAAGCAGAGAGACTAGCATGTTGATATGATCCGCCCTTAAGTGGGGTAGCCGATCTCATAGGCTACTAGCGGAGATCCGTCCGTTTGGTGTATCACATGGATGCATGAGTTGCTCGTGTCCATCGAACTGACCGCCGAAAGTTTTCACATGGAGTGTTTATCCCATGTGTCTGTGAGAACTTTCATGTATCGATTGTATGACTAGTCCTTAGACTTGAGGTCTTTACAATCTTATGTATGGATCAAATAACTTTGGCATTCTCCTTCCCCGGTTCAAAATATCCAGTCATAAGGGTATGATTGGGTCATTTGTTGAAACACATGAAGTTTGTAAAGATACAATAGAGAATCGCCACTCTCTCGAATAATATTTTCTATAAGAGTAGTATTCCAGTTCGCGGGTTGATATGTGTGATCAGTGCTTGAGACTGTGGCTGCAGCGGAAGAATCATGTGAGATTCTTGGGTAAGCACGATTCATGACATTATCAACATCTTACATTTGACTATATGGGTAGACATTTTCCATACCCTAGGTCAAACGGTGGGGATACAGTGAGGCGATGGACCGTATCATATGTAAATCAAATACAGATTGGGTATATATCTTTCCTTCTCATTTTGGGGCATTGGCATGTTGCTAGATGTCAACCTTGGTCATTGAAATCAAACGACCATCTGATCGGAGGATAATTTATGTTCGATTAAATTATCACGATTCATTTCATGTCCAACTTGAGGGGAACCCAAAAGGTCACACACAACAAAGTCGAAATCAATGGTTAACAGTGCACAGTACAAATTTAACATCATATATGATTGCTGTTGGAATTGTTCATAAATGGTTCAAGTGTTTAATTATTGAACATATCATTTATGAGGTTCCATAGTGGCTTAGGGATTGGTGAATGACGATATGGGAACTTTGGGAATTAGAATAAATAAATAAATAAATAAATAAAATGTGAATAGTAACATAAATAGTAACGTGAATATTAATTTTTTTTATTTGTTATTTGTTTGGAATTCCAATTCGGCCTAAACTCTTATTAGGGTTTTATAATCTCATTAAACCACTAAATTAAGATCCAATGGCTAAGATTAAATTAGATTTTATCCCACATCAGATTCTTAATTAATTCTATTGTCTTTGGAGAACCTATATAAACCCAAAGAATTATTTACAAATTTTTGCACCAAACCCTTCATATCTTGGGTTTATATAAGTGAGCAACTCTAAAGTTTAAGAGTAAGCCATTGATTTTGAGGATCCTTAAGTCTAATTGACTAGAGGAACCTCTAGTTAAAAGTTTTGAGGTATTTGCCTAGGCTAGCACCAATGGCAAAATACCCGTGCACTCAAGGCGTAGTCTTGTTGTTAAGTTTTGGCTTTGGTGTGTGCACCTTTGGAGACCACACACTTGGGTGGATCTTTGAAGCGTGGAAGAGCTTGCTGAGTTCGAGAAAAACTTGTAGATTGGAGGGAGGACTGGAGGAGTCTTTGGTTCAAGTAAGTCTTTTTTCTTTCTTTATTTTAATTAGAGTTCTAATGATAGTTAGCATGTTTAGGTTTATGTTCTTTGCATGTTTTATGAGTTTTTATGCTTAGAATATATAGTTGGGTGGATCTTTGAAGCGTGGAAGAGCTTGCTGAGTTTGAGAAAAACTTGTAGATTGGAGGGAGGACTGGAGGAGTCTTTGGTTCAAGTAAGTCTTTTTTCTTTCTTTATTTTAATTAGAGTTCTAATGATAGTTAGCATGTTTAGGTTTATGTTCTTTGCATGTTTTATGAGTTTTTATGCTTAGAATATATAGTAACAGGCCTAGGCTTGTAGAATAATCAAAACAAATGGGTCTTGGGCAAAGGGATAGCGGCATCATAATTTCTTCTTGATTTTCCGCTGCGCACTCGCGGCCTCTTCCCAACAGTAGTATCAGCACGCCGTTTTTATTTTGATTAGTTCTCTCTCATTTGAACTCGAAATTGGGTGTGTAAAAGCTCGTTGGAAAGCTAACACCCTGAATGTAATTTTAGGCACAGGTTTTGCATGATTTGGTTAAGATGTGAATTATGAAATTGCATTTAAAATTCACGTATCTGTAAAAAAATATGAATAGTAAATTTATTTGAATAAAATAAAATGCAATATCGTAATTAAATATTAATCAAAGTTATTTAATGCCTAGAATAATTCCAACATATTAAAACTCATTGCTTGATGATTCTATGTATGATTAGAATTGGCATGATTATTTTAGGGTGCAAGCATTTAGAGACTTTCTAAGGAAATAGAGAGTATATTGCTTATCCCTTAGCTAAGCAATTATTCCGTGATGAACTTAGAGATTTATTACCTTTAAGGCTAATAGATATAAATCACTTGTTTATAATAAAAGACATTATAAAAGATACAAGTGGGGTGGGACCAAGGCGTTAATAAAACTTTCCAAACTAAAGTTTATTTAACCAAATGTATTACTAGAGTTAGATAATGATTTCGTGTCTTCTTTCACTCACTACCTTTTTATAGCCAAAAGGAAAAGCTGTGAAGACATCTAGATAATCATTTACTCAAAGCTTACCTTAAATCATATTTAAAGTGTTGGACTAATTTGGAGGATCTATTGTTTATTCATGTCACCAAGGCAATAAGAGCCTAAGAGGTAAGGGTATTTAAGAGAGTTCGCTCCACCCTCCCTCTGGGGAATTTTCAATGGAG
Organism: Zanthoxylum bungeanum; assembly: GCA_019454045.1. Lineage (NCBI taxonomy): Eukaryota > Viridiplantae > Streptophyta > Magnoliopsida > Sapindales > Rutaceae > Zanthoxylum > Zanthoxylum bungeanum. The sequence goes on from SKCR01052747.1 coordinate 75,324, forward strand.
GAATCCATTTGACAGTTATCCACTTAAACTTGCTAAAATCCTCAATAATTATTTAAGGTTTAAAATTTGCCTCCCATTGTAAACTATAGACCCAAAAGGCTTAAACCGTATTGGCAGGACTAGGCTTTACCAGACTGACCAATACCAATTTATCCCTAAATCGTACTATTGACAATGGTTTGAATTTTCTGAGTCATAAGACGTAGCGACCCTTAGGCGTGGTCTTATAAATTAGTGGCAAAGATTGGGTGTCCATAAGGACTAGCATAAGCTATGACATGTTTGATTGCCCAACCCAATTATCAAGGAATTGTGATTTATATCATAAATTGGTTGGGAACCTACCTAATTATCGTATTTTATAACGACCGGCCCTAGTCGGAGTTGCGAAATGATGATAATGGGATCCTTGCCCACAAGAAATCCATCATATTGGGGTTGATGTGATTTGCTTAAAATTTTAAAACAATTGAGTGTGAGCAACTTCATAACATTAAAAGCCCATGTTATTATGAAACATTAATGAAATATATTCCTAATTTTAGCATTCTTTCTTAACAGGTGGGTTAAAATATTTCACTAACATTCAAATGGCAAACAGAATATCACTTCGTTCCATCATTGATGAGCATAAGCTCAAAGGGGACAACTACAATGACTGGTTTAGAAACCTTAAAATTGTCTTACGACAAGAAAAGATTTTCTATGTTCTTGAAAGACCATTTCCCCTGAACCCGTAGAATATGCTGACCAAAATACATTTGATGCTTGGAATAAACATGTCGATGATGATGAGCAAGCAGTTTGCATAATGTTTGGCTCTATGTCGGACGAACTTCAGAAAGCTCACGAAGATATGGATGCTCAAACCATCATCTTTCACTTGAAGGAGTTGTATGCAACTTCTGTTCATACTGTGAGATTCCAAGTGTCATTTGCCTTATTCCAAACAAGGTATAAGGAATGATCTGTTAGTGGACACGTGCTTAAGATGATTGGCCATATTGAAAAATTGGCCAACCTCGGGTTCATCATGGATAATGAGATAGGTCACGATCTAATTCTTCAGTCTTTACCAAAAGACTTCTCTAACTTTATTATGCAGTTTCATCTATCTAATAAAGAAGCTACTTTAGCAGAATTGCACAATCTGATAAAACAAGCAGAGAAGGACTTGAAACCGGAGCTTAAAACCTCCATCATGCTTACGGGTACGGACCTGAAGCCACGAGGCCCAAAGAAAAATAAGGCAATGCCAAGGCTCCAGATCACCTAAAGCCCAATGGTAAGGTAGAGAAGAAAAATGGAAAGGGGAAATGTTTCTTTTGTGGAAAGAATGGTCATTGGAAGAAAGACTGCAGATCCTTGAAAGCCAAGGAAGTTAGGGAAGCACAAGAGGCCAAGAAGCCCAATGCTTCAGGTATGTTGTATATGACTGAACTATATTCTCAAAACTCTGAACCTTCTACTTGGGTGCTTGACACCGGTTGTGGGACTCACTTGTGTAACAATGTGCATTGACTGAGAAACAGTAGGAGACTCCGTCACGGGGAGGTTGACTTACGCATGGGTAATGGAGCAAAACTGGCTGCATTGTGTGTGGGGACTTATTCATTAGTTTTACCGAATTGTTTAGTTTTAGACTTATAAGATTGTGTTTATGTACATTTTCTAGTAAAGAACATCATTTCAATTTCTTCTTTATGTAATAAAGGCTTTTCATGCCTAATATGTTGTAATGAATGTTCTATTTATTTCAAAGAAATAAAATATGGAGATGGTATTTTGAATAATGGTATCTATGTCTTACAAACTAACAAAGAATGTTCAACCTCTAATATATACAACGAATAATCTCAATGAATCACTTCTATGGAACAGTCGCTTAGGTCATATCAATACAACAAGATTAACTAAGCTACATAAGGATGTGTATTTCATACCCTTCAAATATGAACCTTATGGAACTTGTGAGTCTTGTTTACTTGGTAACATGATCAAATTACCCTGCAAAGGTAAATGACAGTGTGCAGCGGAGACATTAGAACTCATACACTCTGATTTATGCGGACCAATGTCAGTCATCGCTAGAGGTGGATTCTCCTACTTCATTACCTTTATCGATGATCACTCGTGATATGGTATGTGTACCTTATGCGGTACAAATCTGAAGCCTTTGAGAAATTCAAAGACTTCAAAGTTAAAGTAGAAAATCAGCTTAATAAAAGTATTAAGTCATTAAGGTCTGACCGAGGTGGTGAATACTTAAGTGACGCATTTCAAGATTACTTGAGAGAAAATGGCATTGTTTCCCAATGGACTCCTCCGAGAACTCCACAGCATAATGGGGTCTCCGAAAGGAGAAATCAGACATTATTAGATATGGTTCGATCAATGATGCCGGGCATAGATCTACCTCTTTTATTTTGGGGTCTTGCTTTAGAAACTGCAACACTACTACTAAACCAAGTTCCTTCCAAGACTGTTAGTCAAACACCATATGAGTTATGTTCTGGGAAACGTCATAGTCTTAGTTATCTAAGAGTTTGGGGATGTGACGCATATGTTAAGCTCACACAAACTAACAAATTGGATGATAGGGCAGTTAAATATAAGTTTGTAGGATATACCTTAAACTCAAGAGCATACATGTTCTACGTCCCAAATGAACAAAGAACATTTGTCTCACGAAATGCTAAATTTCTAGAGAATGAATTCCTTATCAAGAAATATAGTAGGATTAGACTTGACCTCGATGAGGTACGAGAAGAATAAACTAACATATAACTAAACCCCAGGCCCCTCAAAAGGGCAGCGACGGAACAACCACAAGGTTATGAACTTAGAAGGTCTGGTAGGGAAAGATATGAGCCTGAAAGATATGGTTTCCATATTGATAAGGAACATGATCAGGTCATTGATAATGACGATCCCACCAGTTATGACAAAGCAATGCGTGACATTGATTCAGTCAAGTGGCTTGAGGCCATGAAATTCGAAATAGACTCTATGTATCGGAATCAAGTCTGAGACTTGGTGGATGCACCTGAAGGGATAAAACCCATAGGCTGCAAGTGGATTTACAAGCGTAAAACTGATGCAGAAGGTAACATCCAAACCTATAAGGCTAGGTTGGTGGCGAAAGGTTATAGACAAATCAAAGGAATTGACTATGACAAAACCTTCTCGCCTGTTGCAATGATAAAGTCCATTCGAATTTTACTGGCACTAGCTACACACTTTGATTATGAGATTTGGTAGATGGATGTCAAAACAACTTTCCTTAATGGGAACCTCGTAGAGGAAGTCTATATGACACAACCTGAGGGGTTTGCATCTAAAGATGATCATAATAAAGTATGCAAGCTTAAACGATCCATTTATGGACTCAAGCAAGCCTCCAGAAGTTGGAATATACGATTTGATGAGACAATCAAACAAATTGACTTCATCAAAAATATAGACGACCCTTGTGATTACAGGAAAAGTAGTGGGAGTGCGTTTATACGTGTCTTACATAAATTATATGAATCATCAAACACTGTAATAAAGCCCTTGGAGTAATAAAATGATGGCTTCCACGCCTTATAAGAATCATTACTCTCAAACATTCCTAGTCATAGTTTTATGAATAATTTGGGCGTTCACAAAGCGGAGAGACTAGCATGATGATATGATCCGCCCTTAAGTGGGGTAGCCGATCTCATAGGCTACTAGCGAAGATCCATCCGCTTGGTGTATCACATGGATGCATGAGTTGCTCGTGTCCATGTTGGTTTTATTCTAGGTCCCAAGATCATAACAAGCATGAAAAACATGTGTGAATACATCAACGGAGGTAGCGGAATACTCACATCGATCGGTTGAGACGATACGGCAACAAACAAAACGATTTTGGCCTCCATTTCCACGCCCACTGGAGTGCACTCCACTGCCTTGAAAAATCAGATTTTGAGCTGATATTTGGAGGTTCAATCTTCGTCTAATGATTCCCGGCTCGTGGGTGGTTTCCCTAACACCTTTGTATGTCTCCTAGGAGTGTGCTAGCACTTGGATCTTGCCACAAAACCCTCAAATATGCTCCATCATTCACGCCATTTCTTGACAGTGAGCAGCCCCTTGGGCGTGAAGGAGAAAGAGATGGGAGAGAGATATAGTTGTCTAGGGTTTTCTAAAATCCATCTAATGAATAATAATGAAAATTACCAAAGTGTAGAGAGAGATTTTGTTTATATACTTTAGGTAAAACCATTTCACTTTTACCCTAAACTTGGTAGGTGTGGGTAAATGGTTTTCCAAAAGAAAAACAAGGTAGTTGGGTGGTAGGTACACCAACCACACATGGGCCCCACATATATGAATTCAAAATTCAAATATCTCTACGAACATTTACCGCGGCTCGGTTTCGTTTAATCCGATTAAACGAACTTCCGTCGTTAAATAATTAATCTAATTTAATTAAATATCGATGCGACGTAAATATATTACGAACGTCGTTTACGAATTAATTCTAAATTAATTCGTTCGTTCGCATTAAAGTCCGACTTTAATTTCGTAATGAAATCCAATTCATATTAATATATCCGATATATTAATTTTAGCCCATTCGAATAAATTAAATAGAAAAATCAAATTTAACTATTAATTTATTTTACCGATTAATTCCAATTAATCGCGTTCTCTCTCTTTAGACGATATTTTATCCCAGATAAAATATCTCCGTAATTAATCCCAGATAATTTTCTCTCTCATCGAAATAATCCAGATTAATTAAAGTGCGAGTCATACGTCATCGGTGTATCATTGGGAAGCGACCCATGAGATCTCCGGATATGTTGGCAGTAAATTCGGTCGTCGGACTATCCGAACACGTAAGTACCAAGTACTACGTTTTACCGATTCACAAGACAAGGTTGGCTTCTAGCAAAGCGCCATGCCTACCCAATTCTCCAGAAATATCCTTACAGGAATATATTGATCTGTATCAGGCGTAGTATACATCGTATAGTGCATATCGATCTTGTATCGGATGGTCACGTGCTAGGCCTGGGGCTGGAGTTGTGTCTTGCCCCGTACAGAAGCACATGTCGGATGTCTGGTAACTAGTCTCTATATTCGGATATGCATGACCTAGTCATAATATCCCGATGGCCGCGCAGCACTTAAGAGCACTAATACCGTATCCTACGTGACATCATCTCCACTATGACTGGAGTGATACTTCCGTCTTGACATCACACCCAATACTCTACGATTCTCAATATACCAAGTATTGGCGTACACAGAACCGGTTAAAGCCCTGGACGACCTCAACCAAAGTATATTGATTGTCATAAGTATTAGCGGTGCAAGTCTCAGGTTAAGACCAAATACACCTACCCTGATGTCGGACTCCAATAGACACATAGTCAAACTACCAATGGGATTCGAGGGGGTCTATCCAGGCGAAGCTGTTTCCCGTACCATCGGTGAAACACAACCTCCTACCGCACTTGCAAAGTATCCAATACTTAAATATATGAGAACTATGCCCGTTATGCCCTCACAACGTGCACAAGTGCAATACTAGTCTTTTACGCATTACCAATGTCCAATCTCGATAATACTCTGACTAGGGATATTTAATGATTAATCCTTTATGGACTGATACTGTCTCATATCATTCTCAATCCAGGAACTAATCATAGGGACCTCCTATCATTTATATATCTAAGGTGATCTAATCAAAATGATAAGATAGCAATCCCATTTGTCACATAGTTAATTTGTACAACAACACCATGATCTGTACAAATAGTGACGCTATGGGTCATAATTGTCCAACAATCTCCCACTTGGCCTATAGCCAGTCACTCGAGTGCCTAACACCCGAACTATGTACGGTTCGCTCAAATTGCTGAGAAAAGGTTTTCGTCAGCGGATTTACATGATTATCGTCTGACGTGATTTATACGATCATCACATCGCCTCGATGTATGATCCGAATGAATCAGATGAATATCGAAGTATATATCTGGATCGTTGATGAGACCATTAATTCTTTAGTCTGTGCTGACGCCTAGCTCAGCTGCTAACAGAACTATATCTAATCTAATTAGATTTATTATCGACCCAAATGGCTTCTATTGCTGCCTCAGCTGCAGCAATAATCCGCATTTGTTGTTTATATGGTAACAATATCTTGCTTGGAAGATTTCCAGCTCACTGTTCCGGTATTCTAACTTTATAGTACCATTTGCGACTTATAGTCGTCTTTATCGGTTTGGAAACTTGCTACAGTGATCCCAGTCACTTCAAGTTCTCCTTCTCCATAGTCTAAGACAGCATCCTTAGTTCTCTGAGATACTAACGGATGTTCTTAACTTCAATCCAGTGACTATCACTCGGATTGGTCTGATTGTGTCTCCATACGCTCAAAGCGTATGAGACACCAGGTCACGTACATTTTAAATGTACAATTTCTCAGAGAGTGTTAACAACTTTAAATCTATCCCAATAGATCTTTATTCCTAAAATAAAGGTTGTTACTCCTAAGAATTCTACGGAGAATTATCTCGAAAGCCAAGCTCTCGCCGATTGTTTTATGGAAATATCATTTCCAAGAAATAACATATATTATCATTATTTTATACATGACATCCATTGTCAGTGCGCTCCCACTAACCTCCTTATATACACAAGAATTATTTTCATTTTGAATTAAATCATACACCATTATGATTACATCAAAATGTCAGCTCCAAGAACATTATGCTTGCTTCAATCCAAACATGGATCGAACAACCCGCAAACCTAGTTTGTTGGTTTAGGTACGACAAAATCGTCAGAATGTTATAAACATCCTCCAAAAGGTTTCTGTTTAAGGAAAGCGATTTTGATCTTTAACTGACACATTTCATAAATGAATATGCAGTATCAGCAGCAGCAAGCATCATCCAAATGGATTTACCATGGCAACAGGTAAAAGGTTGAACCGTAATCAACACAATGTTGATAACGATACCTTTTCGTTAAAAGCCTAGCTTTGTACGTTGGTGTATGTTGCCATCCATGTATGTCTTCCTTGAAGACTTATACTGTACCAGTAGGCATAATGCTTTGTGGTACATCAACTAGTGTCAAAACATAGTTGGTATACATGGAATCCATTTTGGACTCATGGCACTTTGCCATAAAAGGGAGTCGATACCTTGTATCACTTCCTCAAACGTAGTCGGTTGGTCTACCTCAACAAGGTTCATCTTTATGAGGTGAGATCAGAAACCCATACCCCAGGTTGTTTTCTGATCTCCTCCGATCTACGCGGTTCTTGTGTATTCGAAGATTAATGGTATAGTTTCATCATTGATGAACTATCTGTGTTCCATTAAGGACTTCGTGCCTTGAACAGTATTACTCCGATTTCATCGAGTTATACGATCCTCCCACTTACCACTGCATATCGGTATTCCTCTTAGGAAAACTGCATGGTGAGCAACAATAAATTGTTCTCTCGTGAGATGCAAAAGTACTATACTTATGGTTTCCCCTAGGATAACCTATAATTGGCACTTATCCTATTTGGGTTTTAGTTTGGTATCATCCAACATATGCCTAGCATACCCAAATCATCAGGAATGAGAAACCCGGTTTCTTTCCCGTTCATATCTAATATGATATCTGTCAAACAGATTTATATGGAACCTTATTCTAAATAAGTATTGCACTGTTAATGCATATCCGTTGAAGGAAATGGTAGCTCAGAACGACTCATGATTAACCTTATCATGTCCAACAAAATTCGGTTTCTCCGTACGGACACACCGTCAAACTGACGTGTCCTAGGAGGAGTCCTCATTGAAAGAATACTATACTCTTTCACGTATGTTTGAAACTTACTGCTTAAGTATTTTCCATTACGGTCTTACCGGGATGGTTTAATACTTTAGACGATCTGTTTGTCTACTTCGTGTCGAAACTCTAAAAGTTATCGATTTGTGTTCTTCAAAAGAAACACATAACCATAACGTGTTGCCATATCCGTTAAGGTCACAAAATATTCATATTCACATCTAGCATTGCTAGATATGGGCCCACTTACTTCACTATGAATAGGGCTAATAGATCGATGGCACTATTACTATTACCAAGTAAATAGCATTTCAGGTACTTTACCTAATAAACTAGATTTTTAGACTTTATTTGAATAGTCAAATCAGTCCTAGTACCCACTCTTCAAAAGAGTGGATATACGAGTCTTGTTTAATTGTGTCCCAGACAACAATGCCACAAATAAGTCTCTACTGATCAAATCAGTTTGAGCTATATATTTGTCATTTTATATGTTTGAGATTTATTTATATTCAAAATATAAATTCTGTTACTCACATCTAATGTGTTTATCTTAATATCATTCTTTATATAATGAAACAATTTAGTGTTCTAGAATATAAAGGTCTATTCGCAACGGATTAAACACTGATATAAGAGATAATGTTTCTAGTCAAACTAGTTACATTATAACAGTTCCTAATTTAAGTACATACCCAAAAGGTAGTTCCTAAACTTAGGGTTCTACGGTCGAAACAGCGACTTTCATCCTGTTTCCGATTCGCAGATTAATCTCAGCTTGAAGTCAGTATCCTGCTCACAGCAGATTCTGAACATCATCCATACAATTTATGTACCATACTAAGTATTTTAAAATCCAATTTTAATACTAGTAATAGACATAATATTGACAAACATTCTTAAAGTCAGAGCCTTGCCCTTTCTTTAATTCCTCGTGTCTGCCATATCCAAACGGCAGTCACTTTAGGATATGTCATTTATCTTCCCAGAAGATCATAATGATTTTGCCTTTGCCCTTTCAAATATTTCAGAAGCCTTTGGCCAAGCCTTGGGTTTCTAGAATATTGAAGTATGGTGCGCCTTGCGCCACTTACCTAATTGCAAAGTTTGACTTTATCCTCGAGAATAGTCTTAACCCTCCAAGAGTTATTTATTGCAATTTCAATACTTCTTAAATCTAATCATAGATTATGACAAGTATATCGAATTAAGCACTTAAGTTATCATCACATAATCTTCCAAAGATTATGCTCTACTATTTGCTTAATTCCTGGCTTAGGCATAATAGGTTATTTTATCAAATAAAGTAACTTATTATTTATTTCCAGGACCATCCTGAAATTATTCCCAAATTAAATATAGTCGTTTAAATACATTTTCACCTAGGATTATGTTTTAAACACTAATCTTTCATTCATCTTGATTCTAATAGTCCAACTATTTAATCAACGATTCGTGGTACTATGTATTATATTGATTATTATAGTCCAACTATACAATCAAATATAATTTAAATCAATTAACCTCAATTACATTGATTACTATAATCCAATTATAAAATCAACTGTAAATTAATTAATTCAAATAATTGATTTACCATAATCCAATTATATAATCAACTATAATACAGTCCAACTTTATTAAAACAACAATTTAAATATTAGTCCAACTAAAATTTAATTATATGACGAATAATTTGAATGAGCGTGTATTGGCAAGTAATTAAACGAATATTGCAAATTCAATTCTTGCCTCCCACTATTTTTCGGCGAGCCTCTAACCCTCTGTCGAGTACTCGGGAAACCGTGTTTCCTAGTGGGCTAGGATCCCGTTAAATAACACACAATCTTGACTTTGGCCAACAAATTGTATGATAATTAACTAGGTAGATCTCTAAGATCAATTGGATCTCATCCAATTCCTAGATCCGGTAGGGAGACATCCAAGTCCGAAACATATATCTTATATATGCCAATACATCCAATGTATTACCTAACCCTTTTTTCTCTGAATCAACTAAGCCTTGGCTTTGGCACAACAAACCTAATGATCCCAGTCAAGCGCGACCCATTGACCATGGAAAGCTTCGTAATCAATGTCGATGGACAAGAAATGGTCTTGACTTTGGCCAACAAACCACAACTTGGACAAGACACCAATATAGAACAAAACTCTCGTGATTCAAACACATCTTCGACGGACAAAGGGCTTGATTTGGCCAACAACCCAATGCCAGTCTCGGATCTTGAGTAAGAATCACTCAATGGAAGGAAAAACGCATGATATTTGATGAGGGTTTTTCGCGTGTAAATTAGCTACCAATTTATTATCTTTGTTTAGGTCTCATCATCATACACCCTTAAACATGCATTCTAAACACATAATAAAGCGCATATGAAAATAAATAATAATGATATGCGGATGGATACTTAACACATTGATCCTAGATCAAATCTATCACTTTCTCTCTCAAACTAGCACTTGTATTACTTCTACCCGTTACACTACACTACTAAAGAAACCTCATTTACATTGAGGGGAATAGGTGAGAAGAGAATACAAAGAGAATAGAGATGATAAGGCTGGACACGCAGGTCCAATTTAATAAATCGAATTTATTACAACAATTTCCAAAATTGCCCCCACCCGATTAATATCCATCCGATATACATTATTCATTCATCACAACCATGTATTCACACAAGCATGTTATCAATCAATCTAATCAATTAATTAATCTGATAATTAGTGATCATCCAATGTTCAAACAACGATTTGATTTTGCGCGAGTCAAACTCGTTTTTGCGAATAAGTACTCAAAGTACGAATTCTCGAATTAAATTAAACTACAACATTAAATCAAATTTAATATGTATTTAATACTAATTCACTATTTAATTCCAAATTAAATATTACACTTTATTATAATAAATCTTTTACGACTTAAATTCCAAATTAAAGTCCAATTAACGTCCAATGTCAATTCAATTAAAGTCCAATGGGCTTTTAATTGATTTCTTAAGGCGTTGACTTTGGTCAACTCGGGTCAAACCGATAACCAAAATCCAATCCGGGATTTACCCCATAAGCCCCTAAATCATCTTGGCCCATTAGGCCCAATTAAGCTTTAAAGGTTCATTAAGTCACAATTGGGCTTAACGGAAGCGGTTTTGGGCCTAATTGGATCCAACCAATTTTGGCCTAAACTAACTTTGTACAACAAAGCCCAATAAGGCCATTTACAACATTACAAGCCCAAATCTAATTCAAGCCCAATTAATTAAATCATAAAGTCCAATTTCATAATCTAATTAATTCTAAAGTGTATTACATGATTAATCATCCAAATCAATATTTCTAAAACACAAATTTGTCCAATTAATCATGCTCAATTTCATTATCACATGTCCAACATATTTAATGAAAAATCAAACCCATTAACTATGCTACATGTCTCGGCCAAGGGATGCATTTTATGTCTAATTCGGTTTCAATCCAATTAATCCACAATCAACATTAAATACACTTCCCGAATGATTTCCAATACATCCAATTATCAAAATCAAAAAAAAAATACCAAGACATTAAAGGGCATATACCATTCGGCCAAGGTAAGTAATTTGGGGATTTTTGTTCAATTCAAAATTCAATCCAATTAATTTCAAATTAACATCATCCTACATGATTCTAACTCATCCAATGAATCAAAATCAAAAATCCAAGATTTCCAAAATACCATATACATTCGGCCAAGGCATAAATATGGGGAAATTTGATCCAATCACAATTTCAACAAATTGATCCAATCAATCCTTAATTCAATAACATTTAAGCATACTCAATCATCCAATTTCATAAAATCATGCTCAAATTGATTTTACCCAATTTTAACCCTAAAAGTTTCATGCTTGAACCTAGGCTCTTGATGCCAATGTTTGGTTTTATTCTAGGTCCCAAGATCATAACAAGCATGAAAAACATGTGTGAATACATCAACGGAGGTAGCGGAATACTCACATCGATCGGTTGAGACGATACGGCAACAAACAAAACGATTTTGGCCTCCATTTCCACGCCCACTGCCAGTGCAGTCCACTGCCTTCAAAAATCAGATTTTGAGCTGAGATTTGGAGGTTCAATCTTCGTCTAATGATTCCCGGCTCGTGGGTGGGTTTCCCTAACACCTTTGTATGTCTCCTAGGAGTGTGCTAGCACTTGGATCTTGCCACAAAACCCTCAAAATAGCTCCATCATTCACGCCATTTCTTGACAGTGAGCAGCCCATTGGGCGTGAAGGAGAAGAGATGGGAGAGAGATAGAGTTGTCTAGGGTTTTCTAAAATCCATCTAATGAATAATAATGAAAATTACCAAAGTGTAGAGAGAGATTTTGTTTATATACTTTAGGTAAAACCATTTCACCTTTTACCCTAAACTTGGTAGGTGTGGGTAAATGGTTTTCCAAAAGTAAAACAAGGTAGTTGGGTGGTAGGTACACCAACCACACATGGGCCCCACATATTTGAATTCAAAATTCAAATATCTCTACGAACATTTGCCGCGGCTCGGTTTCCGTTTAATCCGATTAAACGAACTTCCGTCGTTAAATAATTAAATCTAATTTAATTAAATATCGATGCGACGCAAATATATTACGAACGTCGTTTACGAATTAATTCTAAATTAATTCGTTCGTTCGCATTAAAGTCCGACTTTAATTTCATAATGAAATCCAATTCATTAATATATCCGATATATTAATTTTAGCCATTCGAATAAATTAAATAGAAAAATCAAATTTAACTATTAAATTTATTTTACCGATTAATTCCAAATTAATCGCGTTCTCTCTCTTTAGACGATATTTTATCCCAGATAAAATATCTCCGTAATTAATCCCAGATTAATTTTCTCTCTCATCGAAATAATCCCAGATTAATTAAAGTGCGAGTCATACGTCATCGTGTATCATTGGGAAGCGACCCATGAGATCTCGGATATGTTGGCAGTAAATTCGGTCGTCGGACTATCCGAACACGTAAGTACCAAGTACTACGTTTTACCGATTCACAAGACAAGGTTGGCTTCTAGCAAAGCGCCATGCCTACCCAATTCTCCAGAAATATCCTTACAGGAATATATTGATCTGTATCAGGCGTAGTATACATCGTATAGTGCATATCGATCTAGTATCGGATGGTCACGTGCTAGGCCTGGGGCTGGAGTTGTGTCTGCCCCGTACGAAGCACATGTCAGATGTCTGGTAACTAGTCTCTATAATCGGATATGCATGACCTAGTCATAATATCCCGATGGCCGCGCAGCACTTAAGAGCACTAATACCGTATCCTACGTGACATCATCTCCACTATGACTGGAGTGATACTTCCGTCTTGACATCACACCCAATACTCTACGATTCTCAAACTACCAAGTATTGGCGTACACAGAACCGTTAAAGCCCTGGACGACCTCAACCAAAGTATATTGATTGTCATAAGTATTAGCGGTGCAAGTCTCAGGTTAAGACCAAATACACCTACCCTGATGTCGGACTCCAATAGACACATAGTCAAACTACCAATGGGATTCCGAGGGGGTCTATCAGAGCGAAGCTGTTTCCCGTACCATCGGTGAAACACAACACAACCTTCCTACCGCACTTGATAAGTATCCAATACTTAAATATATGAGAACTATGCCCGTTATGCCCTCACAACGTGCACAAGTGCAATACTAGTCTTTTACGCATTACCAATGTCCAATCTCGATAATACTCTGACTAGGGATATTTAATGATTAATCCTTTATGGACTGATACTGTCTCATATCAATCCAGGAACTAATCATAGGGACCTCCTATCATTTATATATCTAAGTTGATCTAATCGAAAATGATAAGATAGCAATCTCCTTTGTCACATAGTTAATTTGTACAACAACACCATGATCTGTACAAATAGTGACGCTATGGGTCATAATTGTCCAACAGTCCATCGAACTGACCGCCGAAATTTTTCACATGGAGTGTTTATCCCATGTGTCTGTGAGAACTTTCATGTATCGATTGTATGACTAGTCTTTAGACTTGAGGTCTTTACAATCTTATGTGTGGATCAAATAACTTTGACATTCTCCTTCCTCGGTTCAAAAGATTCGGTCATAAGGGTATGATTGGGTCATTTGTTGAAACACATGAAGTTTGTAAAGATACAACAGAGAATCTCCACTCTCTCGGATAATATTTTCTTATAAGAGTAGTATTCCATTTCGCTGGTTGATATGTGTGATCAGTACTTGAGACTGTGGCCGCAGCGGAAGAATCATGTGAGATTCTTGGGTTAGCATGATTCATAACACTATCAACATCATACCTTTGACTATATGGGTAGACATTTTCCGCACCCTAGGTCAAACGGTGGGGATACAGTGAGGCGATGGACCGTATCATATGTAAATCGCATACATAATGGGTATATATCTTTCCTTCTCATTTGGGGGCCTTGGCATGTTGCTATATGTCAACCTTGGTCATTGAAATCGAACGACCATCTGATCGGAGGATAATTTATGTTCGATTAAATTATCACAATTCATTTCATGTCCAACTTGAGGGGAACCCAAAAGGTCACACACAACAAAGTAGAAATCAATGGTTAACAGTGCACTGTACAAATTTAACAGCATATATGATTGCTGTAGGAATTGTTCATAAATGGTTCAATGTGTTTAATTATTGAATAGATCATTTATGAGGTTCCATAGTGGCTTAGGGATTGGTGAATGACGATAGGGGCACTTTGGGAATTGGAATAAATAAATAAATGTGAATAGTAAAAAAAATTTATTTGTTATTTGTTTTGAATTCCAATTCGGCTCAAACTCTTCTTAGGGTTTTATAATATCATTAAACCACTAAATTAAGATCCAATGGCTAAGATTAAATTAGCTTTTATCCCAAATCAGATTCTTAATTAATTTTATTGTCTTTGGAGCACCTATATAAACCCAAAGAATTCTTTACAAATTTTTGCACCAAACCTTTCATATCTTGGGTTTATATAAGTGAGCAACTCTAAAGTTTAAGAGTAAGCCACTGATTTTGAGGATCCTTAAGTCTAATTGACTAGAGGAACCTCGAGTTAAAAGTTTTCAGGTATTTGCCTAGGCTAGCACCAAGGGTAAAATACCTGTGCACTCAAGGCGTAGTCTTGCCGTTGAGTTTTGGCTTTGGTGTGTGCACCTTTGGAGACCACACACTTGGGTGGCTCTTTGGAGTGTGGAAGAGCTTGCTGAGTTCGAGAAAAGCTTGTAGATTGGAGGGAGGACTGGAAGAGTCTTCGGTTCAAGTAAGTCTTTTTTCTTTCTTTATTTTAATTAGAGTTCTTATGATAGTTAGCATGTTTAGGTTTATGTTCTTTGCATGTTTTATGAGTTCTTATGCTTAGAATATATAATAACGTGCCTAGGCTTATAGAATAATCAAAACAAATGGGTTTTGGGCAAAGGGATAGCGGCATCATAATTTCTTCTTGATTTTCCGCTGCGCAATCGCGACCGCTTCCCAACACATACGGACGCATCTGAAGCACGCGGGAAGAGCAAAAATGCGAAAATCACAAAATCCAGGGTACTGCTACACGTCGCAACATGCGTTCACTCAACACATACAAAATGAAGAGAGTTCGGTGACACGGTACCAATCTGCCAGCACCGCGGCACCCCATGCGCACCAAAAACATAATTTTTAGGGTTTTTAGATGCCCAATGACCCCAAGGCTTTATTATAAATACATAAGTTCGTCCAAACTCAATTGAGGAGGACAAATACAGAATAAAAATACACAAATCACATATTTTTAGAGAGATCCAAGGATGAGGATTGCAGAGCAGAAAAAATAGACGAATGCGTTGATGTCCGAAGAGGAAGAGATTCAATTCTGGTTAAATATTCTAGTTTCTTTCTTAGAAATCTAATGATTTCTAATAGATTCATGACATGTTCTTATTATTTTTATCTTTTGTCATGAACTAACTCATTAATTCTGGAGAATGATGCAACTGATGCTTGAACCTTTATATTGTTTGTCAATTTTGTTATGAAGTTTTGTTCAGTTTATTTATATTCTTTTAAGTTTAATGCTTCTTGTTTGCTGGCCACAATTAAGATGATGAAAGTTTAAAATCTATCACTCGAGATAGGAGATTTTGAATAGATTTAGAGAAAATAACCTATTAGTTTTATAAAGTTCGAGAGAATATATAATTCATTTGAAGTCGTTAACATAGAATCACAAAGAATAACGAGTTGTTAACTACTAGATTTTTATATAGATATCGAAGTCTGTAGTTGATGATATTTTCCCTGATACTCGAGAGAGAGAGTGGATATTTTCGGAGTCTTGATTTATAAACAATATAACTGATTAAGGATTAATTGGCATGACAAATACATAGGAGATAGCTATGTGAAATCAGACTCTAGAATCTCTATCGTATTAGTCCCTCATATCTAGATATTTTTATATATTATTTATCTAGTTAAATATTTATTATTTGTTTTTTAAATAAAGTTAAGATTATCAATTGTAGTATTTAGTGCGAGTTAACGCAATCCTGTGGGTTTGACACTCTTTCACTAATTTTTACTAAAACTTTACACTGTACATTTGCGGTACGATAGAAAATATCACACCAAGTTTTTGGCGCCGTTGTCGGGGATTGTTTGTTTAATTCACATTAATACTAGTACCAAGTAACCTTAGCTTTAATTTAGATTTTTATTTTTTAGTTTATTTTTGTTTTGCATCTATTTTTTTAGTATTTATTTTATTTTTTATTTGAATTTTTTCTTTTCTTTTTGGTGCTTCAGTGAATGCGAATATCCACAAGTCTCGACTCGCTCCTTTTTTATCCTGAAATAGAAAGAACAGCGAGGAGACAAAGAAAAGAAAGAAAAATTGAAAATGAAGAAATGGCAGCTGAAAACAGAGAGAACAAACCACACCAAGTGGCAATCAGAGATCACTTCAAGCCGGTCATAGTTGATATTTATTCTGTGATTTCCCATCAATCAATCAACGCCAACAATTTTGAGCTAAAACCTGTATTGATCAACATGGTACAAAGAAATCAGTTTGGGGGTTCAGCTGTAGAAGATCCCAACCTGCACTTAAGGATGTTCCTGGAGATCGCAGATACCATAAAGATGAATGGCGAGAGTAAAGAGGCTATCAGGCTACGTTTATTCTCATTCTCTTTACGGGATAAAGCATGGGATTGGCTTCAATCAATACAGACGGGGAGTATCATGACATGGCAGGATATGGCCACAAAATTTCTTGAGAGGTTCTTTCCACCAGCTAAATCAGCCCAACTGAGGGAAGAAATTAGTATATTTAAATAGTTGGAGACTGAGACTCTATATGAAGCATGAGAGCGTTTTAAGGATCTACTACGAAGATGCCCACAACATGATTATGCAGATTGGGTCCAGATTCAGTTGTTCTATAATGAGCTGAATGGTTCGAATAGGACTGTGGTTGATGCAGCAGCTGGAGGAGCTCTATTCAAGAAATCAACTGAGGACACCTACAATCTGTTAGAAGTAATGGCCATTAACCATTTTCAATGGCCAAGTGAACGTGATACGGTGACCAAAGTGGCTGGAATATATGAAGTGGACCCTCTTGTGGCACTTACAGCTCAAATTTCAACCATATCAACTCAAGTAGCAGCTCTGACAAATCCATGAGTACAACCATCTATTGAATCAGCGGCGGCTACAGATATGCGATTATTGGAAGGAGATCCGAACTTTGAGCAAGTTCAGTATGTGAACAATTGAAACTTCAATAGTTTTAGAGGCATTCCTGTGCCTAACCGATATCATCCAAACCTGTCATGTGCTAAAATAGAGAATGCCTTGCAACCTTCATCCGGCTTCGACTATGAAAGAGCTGAGCAAAAATCTTCCTTAGAAGATTTCATGAGGACATTTGTTGCTAATACTTCAGCGAGGTTTGAGAAGAATGAGTCAAGGCTAGACAATATTGAGACACACATGGAAAAAATTGGGGCAACAATGAAGTCCTTAGAAACACAGATTGGGCAGATTACGTCTTCTATGACCAAACAGCAGTAAGGGGTACTTGGATAAACTGCCACAGCTGCCAAGCTATCACTTTCATATCAAATCAGCCAGTGGATACAAAAGAAGAAGCCACCATGACCACCATTTGGGTGGTTGTGTCTGGCTGAAGACGTTAAACTTAACGTTATCAGGGAGACAACCCTTGCATTTGTTATTTTCTTTATTTTAATTATTATTGTGTGTTATTGTTTATTTATTAGTTTGCATGTTATTTATGCAGGTAGCATGAAACACACAAAGCCCGCGTAACCAAATTCTGACCAGTAGGAGTCTGATCAACTCCATGCACGGTAGTGTTGTTCCTCACTCTTGTTTATTTACATTTATCTTACATTGAGGACAATGCAAGTTTTAAGTTTAAGGGTGTGTGTGCATGTAGTCGTTCCTGGTAAATTTTTTTTTTTAAAAAAATTCTTTGATAGTAAAGCATAGTCTAATGATGAATTTGTTTGTTTTAGATAAAATTTTAGAAATGATAAGTCCCAATTGATTTTTATCTGATGCCTTGAGTAGATGATCTAGGTTAGACTCGTAAGCACTTAATAATAGGTTTTTAGCAGTAAGAACTTAAGGAGTTGGCAAAGTGACTAGTTGACGAAATTATTTGCTGATGAATGACCGTTTGCTTAGATATTTATCTCAATATGCTATCATTATGATATATGGTATGATAAGAAAAAGAAACCACCTATAACTAATAATTCTGAAGCTACTCATGGGTGAGTTTTAGGACCACCATGAGGAGAAATGTTACCTTAAAAGATATGTGTGTTTGAAAAAAAAAAATAAAAAATCATACTATATTGGGCAAAGAAAGGAAAATACAGAATAATGTTGAGATATCTAGGTTGGTTTGACCCATCGGATCTCAATTTTTGAGACGAAATCATCGAGTTGACTTACTAATGAGTCGAGCTGTGAATGAACCCTTACACACACACACTATGAGTCTAGCTTAGATAATTTATTCAAGAACTTGGATTTGAGTCGTAGTTGAGTACTTTGAAGGTTCTCTGATTTCATTGATAATCACTCTTTGAGGACAATTTTATGCGTAACTATCGGGATTATTTTATTTGCTTTTTATTTGTTTTATATTTTGCTTGATTGTATGTGAATGACGTTTGTGAGTTTCATCGCTGTAAGCCTTCACGAGACTATAACTCGTCCACTAGGGCCGCCTAGGGGTATAAAGGCTTGTTGCATACGCTAAATGCAATCGTGATCCCTACGGAAGTGGCCTAGTTAATTTTATTTATTAAGTTCTTATTTTATCTTTTTCTCGGGACTAGCAAAATCTTAAGTTGGGGGTGTTTGATAAGTGTAGTTTATACCCACTTATTCTTGCATTCCTAGCTCACTATTTTATTAGATTTCGTGTCATTTAATATATTTTATTTGTAGGAAGAATTAATATTTGGATCTTGGGGTATTTATACGTGTTTTGGGACCATACGGACGCATCGGAAGCACGCGGGAAGAGCATAAATACGGAAATCACAAAATCCAGGACACTGCCACGCGTCGCGACGTGCGTTCGCTCAACACATAAAAAAGGTAGAGAGTTCTGCGTCGTGGTACCAATCTGCCAGCGCCACGGCGCCCTGCGCACACCAGAAACATAATTTTTAGGGTTTTTAAATACCCAATGACCCCAAGGCTTTATTATAAATACATAAGCTCGTCCAAACTCAATGGAGGAGGCCAAATACAGAACATAAAGACATTAAACACATATTTTTATAGAGATCCAAGGAGGAGGATTGAAGAGCGGCAATAGGAGACGAAGGCGGTGACGTTCGAAGAGGAAGAGATTCAATTCGGGTTAAAACTTCTAGTTTCTTTCTTAGAACTCTAATGATTTCCATTAGATTCATGACATGTTCTTATTATTTTTATCTTTAGTCATGAACTAACTCTTTAATTCTGGAGAATGATGTAACTGATGCTTGAATCTTTATATTGTTTGTCAATTTTGTTATGAAGTTTTATTCAGTTTATTTATATTCTTTTAAGTTTAATGCTTCTTGTTTGCTGGCCATAATTAAGATGATGAAATTTTAAAATCTATCACTCGAGAGAGGGGATTTTGATTAGATCTAGAGAATATAACCTAGGAGTTTTATAAAGTTCGAGAGAATATATAAATTCATTTGAAGTCGTTAACATAGAATCACAAAGCATAACGAGTTGTTAACTACTAGATTTTTATAGAGATATCGAAGTCTGTAGTTGATGATATTTTCACTGATACTCGAGAGAGGGAGTGGATATTTTCGAAGTCTTGATTTATAAAAAATATAACTGAATAAGGATTAATTGGCATGACAAATACATATGAGACAACTAGATGAAATCAGACTCTAGAATCTCTATCGTGTTAGTCCTTCATATTTAGATATTTTTATATATTATTTATCTAGTAAAATATTTATTATTTATTTTCTAAATAAATTTAGGATTATCAATTGTAGTATTTAGTGTGAGTTAACGCAATTCATGTGGGTTCGACACTCTTTCACTGATTTTTACTAAAACTTGACACCGTACACTTGCGGTACGATAGAAAATATCACACCAATTTTTTGTATAAGATATGGTTCGATAGAAATCCACGTTTTAGGCAGTGAGATAAACTAGCACCAAATGGGTATAAATGTAGGTTTGTTGGATATCTTGATAATTCCATGGGATATCAATTCTACGATTCTGAGTAACGAAATGTATTTGTTGTTCGCTTTGTCACTTTTCTTGAAAATGAATTTTGGAAAAAAAGTGGGAATTGTAGAAAGATTGAACTTGATGAGTTTGATCCCAATATTAAGGAACTTGAGATGGAACCAGAGATCTGTGGACGCAGATTTAGATCAAGGCCACAATCGAGATTTTCTTTCTGTAGGGCGCGATTGAATCCTGCAAAATAAATAAAGCGAATAAAGAGTGATCTGCCCACCGGTGTGGTGGGGACCGTGTGCACTCCGACGCTCAAGTTAGCCTATGTAGTGATGAAGTAAGATAAATAAATTAAGGTCTGATATATACCTTAATCTAGGTTTGTGGGCCGTGAGGGCGGTCAATCGTAGAAATGTCTAGGTATTCCGTGTCTAATGCTTTTTCGATCCCTGATCTTGTCTTTCCTTTCTTCTTTTATAGGCTTCTCCCAGTGAATCTGCCCGTTGGAGTCGACTTTATTGAGGGTTTAATTCAGATATTTCATGATAGATAACTGAAGATCTCATCTTCTTCCCATAACTCTCGATCTTAATGGCCACATTTATGTGTCTGTTTCTTTTATATTAGCTTTGTAACTGGTGTCCGTTGATATGCATAACATCTTTAGGTATGGGCTCAATCGGTTGATGGGCTTTTGGCTTCGTCGTGAGATGTCGTTTTTGCCCTTGGGTCAATTTTGGCCCAAACAGTATCCAACTAGGTAAAGGATCTACAATACAGATTCTACGTAAGTCGAATAGAATATCAAGGCCTCATGTTTTTAACATCTGATGTTCTCCTTTTGGAGGAAACATATATGACTACGTATAAAAAAGCGATATTGGATATCGATTCGGGAAAATGGAAAAAGCCATGAAATCCGAGATGGATTCTATGCATAACAATCAAGTCTGTGACTTACTTGAACTTTCTGAAGGTATAAAACTTATTGGTTGTAAACGGGTTTACAAAAGGAAGTGAGGGCCCAATGGAAAGGTGGAAACCTTTAAAGCTCGACTGGTAGCGAAAGGTTACACTCAACGTCCCGTGATTAACTATGAGGAAATTTTTTTCACCA
This sequence comes from Zanthoxylum bungeanum, assembly GCA_019454045.1. NCBI lineage: Eukaryota > Viridiplantae > Streptophyta > Magnoliopsida > Sapindales > Rutaceae > Zanthoxylum > Zanthoxylum bungeanum. Next base: position 97,096 of record SKCR01052747.1, read on the forward strand.
GTAGTCATGCTAAAATCCATTAGGATTCTTTTAGCCATTGATGCATATCACGACTATGAGATATGGCAGATGGATGTGAAAATCACTTTCCTAAATGGATTCCTTGAGGAGGATATATATATGGAAATCCAGCGAGACTTCAAACTTGGTTTGTAAGCTCCAAAAGTCTATTTATGGATTTAAACATGCATCCAAAAGTTGGAATAGTCATTTTGATGAGATATTTAGATTATCTGGATTCATCAAGAATGTGGATAAACCATGTGTTTATAAGAAAGTGAGTGGGAGCATGATAGTTTTCCTAGTCTTGTATGTAAATGACATCCTTATAATTGGAAATGAATTAGGATTGATGCAAAGTGTGAAAGCCTCTATTTGCAAGAACTTCTCCATGAAAGATATGGGTAGAGCTTCTTATTTACTAGGTATAAGGCTCTATCGGGATAGAGTTAGGAAGCTTATAGGGTTGTTGCAATCGACGTACATAGATAAGATTTTAGAAAGGTACAGTTTTATCAATTGCATGGCAGAAAATTTACCTTTCCGACACGGCATATATCTTTCGAAGAAAATGGCACCTCAGACTGAGGAATAGAGAGTTTGAATTTCTAACTTGTCATATGCTTCTTTTATTGGAAGCATAATGTATGTTATGCTATGTACAAGACCTGACATCAGTTTCGATGTTAGTATGACTAGCCGATATCAAGCTGATCAAGGTAATGATCATTGGACAGTCGTGAAACATATCCTGAAATATCTTAAGGGTACTAGGGATAAGTTTCTGATATATGGAGAAGATAAGCTACAAGTTAAGGATTATACAGACTCTGACTTCAAGGGAGATCCATATGATGAAAAATCTACATCATGATACATATTTACCCTTAACGGTGGTGCGGTTAGTTGGCGATGTTCAAAGCAAGGCTCAACAGCTGATTCCACCACTGAGGCAGAACTTAGCGGCTTCAGAAGCTGCTAAAGAAGATGTATGGATTAGATATTTTCACAGAACTTGGCATTGTGCCTAGTATTGTGGATTCGATCCCATTGTACTGTGATAATAGTGGAGCCATTGTGCAGGATAAGGAGTTGAAGGCGCATTCCAAGTCTAAGCACGTGGAAAGGAAATACCGCGTAATTAGAGAGATTATTGAACGAAAAGACATAGTGATCTTGAAAGCCTTACCTTCTAAGTTATTCGATAAACATGTGGAGGAGATGAGATTGTGGTACCATCTGGATTGGCACTAAGTAAGTGAGAGTTTGTTGGAGTTGGTGCTTGGAGTGCCAATCCGAAAAATGTATTATATATTTTATTATATATTAATAAAATAACTACATTTTCATTTCATACATCATTAATGGTATTGTCATTATGCATATTAGTTTGATGTATAAATATGCTAAGAATGGCATCGACCTTAAAATAGTCTTGTAGTAATACTGGACACTAGGTGGTCCGACATTGAGATAAGTATTACTATTGTAAACTATTCTTAAAGTAAATTTTCCTAGTCGTTGGTTTTAGAATACGATCGAATTCTTATAACATAGAAGACTAGCACAGGTCGTATATGGGAATTGGAGTTCTAATGGTTTAAACCCGATATACCATGATTTTTGGAACCTCATATAGACGTGTGGGTATTGGTTGGACCGAATACTGAGTGACTCACAGGTGATTCCTAATATTTGGAAGTACACACCACCGTAAATAGGAATATTCTCGAGTCGAGTAGCATATGTAATCCTTTGACTATATGATAACATTGATTGTGTGTGAGATCCTCCACACTTTGATGACATCTATGTCAGAAACCTTTTATGGTCTAGCCTCTAGATGTTCTTTGGGTGTGGACCAATGCACTTGTTAATCTAGTGGGAATCAAGATAGAATCTGCCAGCCCGTATGTGTACCATATGGGGTTTATGTATTCATGTAAGTAAGTCACGATTCTTAAAACTTTTGCCAAAGTCGATCACCTAGAGTGGATCGCATCAGTTGTAAAGAATCATGGACATGTCGACATGATATGTGTGCCTCGAAAACTTGATGGTGTATTCTATGTTTCCTAAGCATAACTCGGATAGCCTACAATGGAGGGATTGTTAAACATATGTGATGACATGGACTTGTATAGTTGAGAAAAGGTCGTTCGTATTCTTCGCGGATTCGGAGGTGGCCGAATTGCGTATATATTAGCTAGGCTTATATGACGAACATGTCTGCACTTAGAGAGTCTCAATATGAAGTGTATTCGTTGAGTACTTTGGTAGCCGATTATTTTTTATAAAAGATAATATTCAATATTATAATTATCAACTAAGATAATCAAGTGTTATTGGATAGTATTGATTATTTACTTTGACCTAATTGGAATAATTCAATATTTATATAATGGCTTTGTCCTAATATCATAATGATCTCTACCATTTGAGGATATTATGGTAATTGCAAGTATGTAATTATTTATGTTTTTGCCTTGATTTAATTGGATTAAATCAAAGTGGTAGACAATGGAGATCAGTCACACCTAATTATACATATTTGGACAAATTAGATTAAGCCCACATAAAAGTTTATTAGAATTTTTATTAATTAAAAATTTCCTAAGATTTACTATAAATAGCAAGCTTTAGGAATTTTTTAATTAAGCTTGAGAAAGCTAAATACAAGCAATTCTTGGAGAAATTAGCCTAAGTTAGAGAAGTGTTTAGCGAAGCTTTGTGAGGTCTCTATAACATTTCATTTATGAGAAATCAATATTGGATCTTAGAGTGAAGCTTGCTAGCATTGGAATCAAGATTGGATATTGGAGTCAAGCTTGCAAACCTTGGAAGTTCTCTAACCATTTCAACAAAGAGAAATTGATCTTTGCATCAAGCTTACTAGGTAAGTTTGAACTTCTCTTAAGCTATGTTCTTCATTAGTGAGTTTTTTATTAGTGAGACATATAGTGATAAATTATGTATTGGATGCATGTTTACATAGCTTAAAGTTGAAATAAGGCTAATAAATTGTATTAGGATACTTTGGAAGTATAAAAACAATATGCTTGTTAATTAGGTCAAATATGTTCATGTTGGACATGGAACAATTAATAAGAGTTTGGAACTCTAGATTAAAGCTTATAGTTATAGCTATCATTCTAGAATCACTTGACCACCTTTGGGTGAATTAGAATTGTTCATGAGACACTTCATATTGGGATTCTAAATTGGTTTGTGTTTTGATTCAAACAAATACATATATGTATTTAGAATACATGTATGCTAGTTGTATAACATGTGTTGTGGTTAGTTTTGATGTTAAAATTGGTTTTAAGGAGTATTGAAATGATAGGAGAAAATTGGAAGTGTTTAGGATTGATTTGAAAGTTGAAATTGCTTAGGGGAGTGTCGTGACACTAACCTTCCAACTTCGCAACACTGAGCATCGGACCTAGGAGTGTCGCGACTCCCACTCTTTCACGTGCGATGCTGAGACGTTCAGCTCTCGCAGTTGCTCTCGCACTTTGGAGCGTCTTGACTCCCAAGGCTCAGCGCCGCGACTCTGAGGGCTGATGAACACTAAAACGTCATTTTCTCCATTCCGGAGATCTCGAACTTTGATTTGGTCCATGTTTTTTCACTAAAATATTTTAAAATACACTTATCCCTGATATCCTTGGGTTAGACCCACTTCCACTGCGCGGGACACTAATCAGACCCTAGGGGTTCCACAACTGCCCCAAAGAACCTTATTGTAGATCTCTGGTTCAATCTCAGGTTCCTTAATGTTGAGATCAAACTCATCAAGTTCAATCTTTCTACAATTCCCACTTTCTCTCAAAAATTCTTTTTCAAGAAAAATGGCAAAATGAACAACAAATACATTTCATTTCTTAAAATCGTGGAATTAATATCCCTTGGAATTATCGGATATCCAACGAACTTATATTTATATCCCCTGGGTGCTAGTTTATCTCGCTGCGTAACTCTAACGTATGCAGGACAACCCCAAATCTTTAAATGCCTAAGACTTGGACTTCTACCGAACTATATCTAGAGGTCATACAATAAAAAGGTTTTTGACATACAAGACATCAAAGTGTGGAGGATCTCACACAAAATCAATATTATCCAATAGTCAAAGGATCACATATGCTACTCGACTCGAGAAGATTCTTATTGACTGTGGTATGTACTTCCAGCTATTAGGAATCATATGTGACTCATTCAGTATTCGGTATAACTAATACCCACATGTCTATACGAGCTTCCAAAGCTCATGGTACATCGAGTTTAAACCATTGGAACTCTAATTCCAATATACGACATGTGTTAGTCTTCTAGGTTATAGGAATTCGACTGTATTCCAAAACCAACGACTAGGAATATTTACTTTAAGAATAGTTTACAATAATAATACTTATCCCAATATCGGACCATCTAGTGTCCAATATTACTATAAGACTATTATAAGGTTAATGTCATTCTTAGTATATTTATACATCAATCTAATATGCATAATGACATTACCATTAATAAGGTATGAAATGAAAATATAGTTATTTTATTAATAAATAATAAAATATACAATACATTATTCATATTGGCACTTCAAGCACCAACTCTAACACATGATTTTTTTATAATTATTCAAAACACCATTTTTCATATATGCGATCCACCCTAGGTGATCGGCTTTGGCTAAAGTCTAAAGAATCGTGACTAATTATCTGGATATCTTAACCTCTTATGGTACAAATAAGGGCCGGGGGATCCTATCTTGATACATATTTGATTAATGAGTGCATCGGTCCACACCCAATGAACATCTAATGGCCATACCATGAAAGGTCTCTAACATATATGGCATCAAAGTGTGGAGGATTACACACATAATCAATGTTATCCTATAGTCAAAAGATTACATATGCTACTCGACTCGAGGAGATTCTTATTGATGGTAGTGTGTACTTCCAACTATTAGGAATCACATGTGAGTCATTAAGTATTCGCTCCAACGAATACCCACATGTCTATACGAGCTTCCCTTGCTCATGGTACATCAGGTTAAACCATTGGAACTTCGATTCCAATATACGACATGTGCTAGTATTATAGGTTATAGGAATTCGACCGTATTCCAAAACCAACGATAATGAATATTTTACTTTAAGAATAGTTTATAGTAGTAATATTATCCCAATATCATACTATCCAGTGTCCAGTATTACTAAATGACTATTCTAAGGTCGATGTCATTCTTAGCATATTTATATATGCATAATGACATTACCATTAATAAGATTGAAATGAAAATGTAGTTATTTTATTAATAAATAATAAAATATAATGTACAATATATTATTCAGATTGACGCTCCAAGCACCAACTTCAACAATAATGACTCGTTAAGAGCGGCAGAAGGAACTCATTTTAGAAGGGTGTAGCAACTCAAGCACTAGACGCATTTTCTTGTGCCACAAATGCAATGCCTTTAAAATCTTTTTATAGGGGGATGTCTTGGTGAGCTTTAGGTAGTCGTGGGCATCGGTGATCTAGGGGCCTTAGTCGTGAATTCCTTCATCTTTAGATAACCATTTATGTCATGATGTAAATGTAATGAACTGGATATCAATAAAATGTATGGTTTTCATATCCAGCTGTCCTAGTTTATTTTCTGGGACTTGAATTAAAGATTATGTGTGTACCAACTCTTTATGTTGTAATACTTTTATGCTATGACAAAACTTGTTAGCTTTCGTAACTTATCGACAAATGTTCGCATAGACATTTCATTCATCGAAATTAAGCCAATGGGAATCAGGAATGTTGACTTGTAAGATGTGAGTTTTGACAAGTTCCGCACGAGCTTGATTTTAAACTACTCTAAAAGTCATTTGTGACATTTGGCATCAAAGCTCTAGGTTGAGGTGTGGGAAATATGTTCAAAAATGGGTAGTTGTTATCGAGATGAAGCTAATATCAAGGGTTAGAGAGAAGTCTCGTGAACGCAACTGCTCAAGATAAAGTCGTGGAATTGCATGATGGCATGGTGGAAAGGAGTAACATCTCTGATTTCAAAGATCGATGATAGAGAATGAACAACACAATGGAAATGCTCCAATTACATAAGCGGTTGGCTCGGGTGTAGCCTCAATGTCCGAGAGAGACATGAAGTCGGTTGGAAACTTGTCTGCATAAGACATGCAATAGTTATTATAGCGATAATATAAGAGATGTGAGAAATGTGTGATGATGGCACCAATGTAGTTGTCCGTGAAAACTCGGTGTGAGGTTAAATAAAGTACCGAGTGGTTTAAAAGTGTGCGGGACTCTTCCCTCGGGCAAGTTATATGTGAAGTCTTGATGGGAAGATCAAGATTGTGAATGCCCTCTTGTATGAGGCAATAGCGATAAAAAGGTGTGAACCCGATAGTCCATGTAAGTAGTTTAGAAAAGTCTTGACGGACTAAGCCTTTAGAAAGACTGCGAATAAATAGTTGTGTGGATTTCCGTTATGGGAATGAAAACATAAACAAAATGTCACAAAATATAACCAAAGTAAAAGTGGATTAGCGGATATGAAAGTTAAATCATATCTCTTAAGAGACCCTATGATTACATATGAAGTTCAACAGTCATCGTGTTGATTGTGTCATGGTTCTATAGAGATGCAGAGGCCGTTATGTTGTTGGCAATGTAACGGGCTACATGGAAAGGCAGAGCGCCTTACGAGAACTATATTTTGTGCAACAGTATCATATGAATAATGATGCATTACACCTAAGGGAGTTTTAAGAAACGATAATCTGACTGCATGGTGACTTTTAAGAATGATATTGGTAAATTATGTTTGCGAGTCATAAGGTGACTTTGTGAGTGTAGGTTACACTCATAAAGACAAAAAAATAGTGATTTTAGTCTCAGAGTGATTTCGGAACAATGATTGCTCTAAAAAAGCAATCCAAAAACCAAGGAATTGGGAAATGACCTCAGAAGTTTATGCATCAATCAAATAAGTTGTTGTAACTTGTGGATGCGTCGATCAATTATGTTTTAGTTGATGTGTCAGTCAACAAGATGAGTGCATGTCTATTGATGCAGCGATTAATAAAGCTATGGCAAGAGTGCCTTGAATATCTGATGTGATAATTAATGGAATGGAATTGGATGCGAGAGTCATCCTTAATGGTTGGGATAACATTAGTAAAACCTCAACAGCTAATGTGAGAGTGGGGTACAGTGTAACACCCTATTTATCATGACGTGTCCCACATGGTCATACACTCCATGTAAGAAATATCATTACGCATTTAATCAAAAATTATAGGATAATTATAGTTACCGAAAGCCCGGGATAAATTTTCAGTTTCAGCATACATTTTGATGTAATAGCACTCATGCACAACTCACAGTATTTGAGCGATATCGTGAGCTACATATGTCAATTTTTTAGTGATTTTAGTACCGTTATAAAGCTTGGACATAAGGCTAAGATTTTCATGTTAAATATTTTCTCAAAATTTGTGTGGAACCAAGTCAAATTTTGGTCATAAATTCGGCCCAATGTGCAGTGATGAGATCAACACAATTTAAGCATGTGAGTTTTATAAATATTACTATTTTAATTAGGAAATATCTAGATTTATGGTGGGTATAAATTAGATGCACTCCTTTCTTTTTCCCATCATTTTCACATGGTTTCCAAATCAAAAAGAAGAAATAAATTTCTTCTTCTTCTTTCTAGCATTTTTGGCAGCACGGAGCTTGAGGGGGTGAATTTTGTTGCCATTTCAAGTGCCCTAAGTTACAAAGTAAATTCTCAACTCTTTATCTTAACAAATATTTTGCACTTTGCATAATTATTCAAGCTCATCGTGCAAACCCAGGAAAAATCCAAGCTAGAATCATGATCAAGTTGTATGAATATGTCAACAAGAGAGTTAATCAAATCTAAGTTGATGTGTACTACCATGGTGATGCAAGTATTGAGGTGAATTAGAAAAAAAAAACTTAATACTTGAGTTTGATTTTTCCATGAACTCTTGTGTTTATGGTGGAATTAAAGCATAATGTTGTTTAAGGTAATGCCTATGTTGAATGTGGTAGTGTGGTGGTGTTGGTTTTGATTAAAAAAATTTGGCTTTGGTGTGATGCAGAACAGTCTTGAAATTGGGGTGGCGTCAGAACGTGCAGGGACTTGCGTCACGACGCGATACCAAAATGAGCTCTCTGACCTAAAATGCACTTAATGTTCGTCGCGAAGCAGAATGGATCACGTCGCTACGTGAGCAGCTTTAGGGTTGGCATCGCGACGCGGAGCCAGATTCATGATATGTTTCCAGTTTGTTCTAGAACATGTCATAGGATATCTAATAACATCTTAGACTTTCTTATCAGTATGGATACAAGTTCGTTGAACGCACACGTTTAGAATCATGAGATCATAGCATACTAACTATATTTTGATCGTACGTTTACATATCATATCGGTTCCACGCAGAAAGTCCCAGCCATTTCCACATGCCAGCATAAGAAGTAGGATTTGACATCAGCTCCGTGAGTGAATACTATATCATTATGTTTTATGTTTTCAAACTTTAAGAGTTTTATAAGTTAAGTTTTCAGTTATGGACAAGTTGAAATTTAGATTTATATGAACATGCTTTTGTTTAGCCACGTTTTATGATTAATGGTTCAAGTATTTGAAATAATCCCAAACCACGACAGTTTATATGTGTTTTAAGTACATGTGTTCCTTTGGAAGTAGCTTTGTTTTCTAGATATCTTTAAGAGATTACTTTATCACGTAGCTATGATTTATGTTGTTAACATTAGAAATACGTTTTCAAATACCAGTAGAGTTCCGCCCCCTCAGCATAACGACCCACTTACGCTTAGTTCAACATTCCTAATGATTTTTTAGTAACCCTCTTAGGCTATTATAGTTACAGCTCAGTTTCCTCTACTTACGCGGTTCTAGGTCCTGCTAAGTAGGTTTCCTATCCCAAATTACAATATTTGTGAGATTTTCATGACAGTTATTTATCAACAAGTTTTTTAAGTACAAGCAATGTATTCAGATATTTACGTTTTCAAGAAAATGAATATTTCAGTACAGTTCAATTATTTTACATATCATAATATTTTATGTTATTTTTATTTTTCAGCAATCATTCACTAAGCCGTTCAAACGACTTATCACCTCCACATTCTCAGTTTTTGGTTGCAGGATATATCATTAGCCTATTTTTGGCGAGGACCTTATTTATGTCAGGATTGTAGGAGTGAAACGGGGTTT